>PQWD01013549.1:0-171114 GCA_019425675.1 Leucinodes orbonalis | reverse complement strand
TAATTTTAACTACAGCCAAAGTAAAAAACAACTCGTGAATGAGGTTTTGAGATAATGAACTTATGGGGGGTATAATAAAGCAGTATCCGATGATAATATATATATAGGTTTAAAAAACAATTGCCTGCTGCGGATATTCGCTATCTACAACCTATGCTAGGCCATATTAATCTTAGTTTCCAATTCCAAATACCCCAAAGTGCTAACAATTAGAAACAATGTACAAACTCGATCTCGGATAGCGTCCGGGCACGTTAATTGGACAAGGGGCTATTCTGACTAGATTACGGAAGCTTAGACATAGACATTGAGCCGACAACATTATTGACATTGACAGTAACGGATATAGTTATAGGGTCAACGCTATGGAACGTATTAACGCCGTTTCGACTTCTTTGACATTTGATTTTTTCTTATTTAAATTGATTGTTTTTTTGTTTCTTTTTTATATGTCGACTTCAACTTCTTCTAAAATGCAATTGTACAACATCTGCTAATTATTTTGTTTATCTTCGTTAGATTCGGCAATAGACAGGCAATAATTTGTAAGCTTAGTAAATTATGAACTAAATAAATAAAAAGTATTAGACTGTATAGAGGCTGATGTCAATGATTTATTTATGATACTTAACTATATCTGTCGTATTTATGAGCATTGATCGCATTTCCTTTATGTTTTTTTTTGTTTCATTAGATAGAATGTTTATCTGATGCTAAATGGTTCAAGTCTTTACAGTTTGTACATTGAGAAAAAGTCAGTGTAAGAATAATTTTATAACACTTAGCACACTTTCTCGTCCATGTTGTCAAAGTTTATGTCCATTTAGTATTAACGATAATAATAAATAGTTGAACATATTTAGAACTTATCGAATTACTCTATAACAAACACAATCATCAGCTCATTAAACGTCCCACCGAAGGCACGAGCCTACCCGTATAGGGTGATTAGGCTTAGTCGTCCACGCGGGCCCAGTGCGGATTGGACGACTTCAACACAACCTTCGAATCTCTTCGCAGCGTGCATGAAGGTTTCTCACGATGTTTTCCTTCACCGTAAGAGCGTCGATAACGTACATATATTTTTTCGAAAATTCGAAAACATTGTACGTTTTGGATTTGAACCTCAGCCCTCCCGGTAGGAAGGCGACAGTCCACACCACTGAGCACCGACGCTCTATAACACTTTTTATTAAGCAAATTGTGTTTTGTGAATTACCAAATTATTGATACTTTGGCTTACTCGTCTTATTAATTCAAATTGTATTGCATTCAAATGAAAAAAAAAGGAATTTCATTTTAGTATAAACCTTTTCATAACGGCTTTTACACGGCGCGGGATTCTGAAACGGTTTGTTCCATAAAACGGCTAATTCACATTTTTTCTATCCATTAGCGTTCTGGTCAAGGAACGTTTTGCGCATCGACTATTTGCCAACTCCATGGTACGCCAGTGAACGTTTGCATCAGAATCTTTGGCCCATTACCTTTCGCCCAAAAGACATTTGCTGACTCAAGATTTGACAAAAGACACTTCAACAATAAGGGGTACTATTAGGTGATTTTAGGCCTTTAAGTGGTAAAGGAGCCTTAATGATGGCTTGATTGATAAATATGTTCTGATTAAAGTTAAATAGGTTATTTATTATATGGAATATTTATTTTGACGATATCTATATATATGATACTCTCTGTTCTAACAACTGTATGGGAAGTAATTTTAGCAATATATAATAATATTTATTATGGAACACATCACTGCTGTAGACAAATAGGTAAATAATAATAATGTTTTTGAATAATATTTGTACTCCATAAGTAACATATTTTTTTTCTATTATGTAAATTGTGTTACGGAATTACAATTTTATCAATACTCAGGCGTTCCTCGTTTCATTAATTCAAATTTATTGCATAAAAGGAAAAAAAATACAAAAGGAATTTCAATTTAATACAAACTTTTCATGACGCCTTTACACAGCGCGTAGCGATATTGTGTATTTCTGTATATGAATACATTATAAGTTGATGACAATCGTTTTTGTATTCAATTGATGGCGTATTTGGTGTCTGATCTCACTATTTTGACGAATGTAATGTTTTTTTTTAATATTAGGTAAAAAAGAACTAATCAAGAAGAGAAGGATCCGTCACGGGTATGCTGCCACTAGGGCAGGCAGATGAAAACATTTTACCCGTAGAAGATAAATATGTTTGAAAATTCGTGAAAAATAATATAATCAGTGAAGGTTTGTTTGTGACTTCATTCAATAGTAATATTTGTTTAACTACTAAACAGCACAGGCAAATTATCCAACAGGTATAAGTAATATTGTTCCGGAAGTTTTTTGGAAGGATATGTGGGACTTATCGTTCCCAAAAGAGATCTTGAGGATCTCGCTGTGGCAAATTTTCATAGGCAGTGGCGACCTTTCATCAGGTGGCCGAATGGTCGTTTGCCTCCCTATTTTTTATAAAGAGCGATTTATTATTTATTGTAATTCTAATGTAAATTTAATGTAAAACCAAAAAAGACCAAAATATATAGGTACGTTAAGGTATTAAAAGGTATTTGTCGTCAAGTGTAAATGTTCCGTTTTTGAATCCCACAAATTCGTTTACCCAAAACTTTTCTTTTTCTGTTTTTATTGTTATTAAAATGTGTCTATAAAACAAACGCACTTATAAAAGAAAACGTGTAACAAACTTTGGCGGATGTTTATATAAAAGTATTCTTCTCATTTGGGATCCGTTCGCTAATGAAAAATGGTAAAAGTTTTTAGGTAATGCTAGAATATACTGCGTAATTTATATATGTGTATGAAGGATTGATTAAGTAAATATCTATTTTAAAGTTAGTTGCGTATTGGCTATAGATAAAAAAAAGCGACAGTATTCAATTATTACTATCAAGACGTAGCGTAGAATAAAAAAAAAATTTAAAATTTAAAAAACCCCCGACACAAGAACTTAAGTAATTTTCCTTTAAAAAGTAAAAAATAATAAAAGAAACTTAATGTTAAATACCTAAGAATCTATTAATAATTCTAAAAAATAAACTTAAACTAACAATTTAAATACTTTAAATTGTTAGTTTAAAGTATTTCAATTGGAATAATTAGGAGCGGTCCCCCAACGTGACGTTATTTTTTTTAGAATTATTAATAGATTCTTAGGTCCTTATCATTAAGTTTCTTTTTATTATTTTTTACTTTTTAAAGGAAAATTACTTAAGTTCTTGTGTCGGGGGTTTCATAAATTTTTAATTTAATTTTTATTTCATACTTTTTATAGGTAGGTTTAGTATATTTGCAGTCATTCGATTACTCTCCCCACTTTCACTCCTCACAACTTTTAAACGGCTCAACCGATTTTCATCAAACATGTCTAAGAACACTCGCACATAAGTCACCTTTAATACAAAAAAAACTAAATTGAAATCACTGCATGCGTTCGGGAGTTATGATGCCACAGACAGACACACAGACAGACAGACAGACACGTCAAACTTATCACCCCTCTTTTTGCGTCGGGGGTTAAAAAAGCGGCCATTTGATTTAAATGTCATTTAAAGTACGGAACAATCCGCGCGAAAATTTTTGTTTTAACTGTCTATGCTGTAATTTTTTCTTATCGCTGAGTCTTTATCTGATGTAACTTCAGAGACATCTGTTTAGCAACAATGGAAACTTTATTATAACGTAAAAGCCTGGTAGAACGAGCTTATACAGCCATCGTACCATTCCTTGTTTCTAATTGTTAATTAAAGTTGACGCCGCAAAAGTTTGTAGCAAACAATCGCGGTGTCTTGTATTGTTGTGGCACAAAAATATTATTATGCTTGCATGATTACTTCAGTTAAGATACATAAAAACTTGTGTATGTCAAATGTAATATCTCACTGGACCGTCCAAGTCTGTAGTGAGTGAGGATAATCCAGCAAGAATCTCAATAGCTAGTAGGCTCTTTTAAAGATATTAGTGATTGGAGTAGGTAAATATCTGCAACGTATATGTCATATGTAATACTAATGTGGATTAAAGATTTGTCTATTTACTTGTCTCAAATATTTTTTTTCCTTATCGGATTGGCCGCTGAATGCTTTTCACTGTGCAAGTGGCAAACAAAGGTGGCCTAAAAAAATATAATCGTTTAAACATATTTAAAAAATAAAGAGCCAACCTAAATATTTAAAAAGTATGTACCCGTACCAATTTCCTGATTAAAAAGTGCCAATATTAAAATATGTACTTAAACAACAGGGTACGTTGACATGACCTATAAAAGTTTAATAAATCTCTGGTCGTTTTTACTCTGGCAATAACGTTTAACGAAAGCGTGTAACTCGGGCGTGGAGGATATTTGCAGTTACCTTGACAAAAGGACGGTGGCACAACAGGTGTTATATTGAAATCTGGTGCTATACCGATTTATGCTTTAGCAGTTAGTAACTAAAGCGAAATTTCCACTGTACAGCGCATTAAACTGATTGTCGCTTTGTTTCGCCATGTAGTTTCATATTCGCTCAGTTCATGTTATTTATATTGAGTTATTTAGTTTTCAATGTGAATTGTTAGCAGCTTCTAATTAAAATAATCTTATACATATATAAGGTGAAGGTGGCTCATGGTGTATACTGTTGTCTTCCAATTTGGAGGGTGGATGTTCAAATTCCGCACCGTACCAATGTCTTTTAGGATTTTCTGAATTATATTTTAATTTACCCGACGCTCTTACGGTAAAGAAAACATTGTGAGGAAACCTGCGCACGCCTACGAATAGATTCAAAGGTTGTGCGTGAAGTCGGCCAATCAGCACTGGGCCCGCGTAGACAACTAAGGCCTATATACTCTTTACGAATAGGTTCGTGCCCCTCGGTGGGGACAATAATAAGCTGATAATGATGATGATATAATATGATATTGATATATTTGTAAATTGAAAGTATAAATAACCTTAAAACTTAATGCGCGGAATATTTTTATGATGGCAACATTCTGTCACCAAGCACATTAGTAATTATGTCGGCTGAGTGTAATTAACACTAATACTGTTCCAAACTTTTTTGATTAGTTTCCCCTTTGTATGGTTACCAAAGTTTGCTGCGTACGTGTTTTTTCTCCCTCTAACTTATGCAAGACAATGAGGTATGGAAGAGAGAGATGGTGAAGTTTGAAAATTAGTTTGACGTTGTTGTTTAATAGGAAATGAAGGAAGGATTTGGATTGGGACCTTTGTTTTGATGATGAGTATTAGTTCTATTTTTTATATCACAAAGGGCACTGTTATTATTAATCACAGTGATATCTGGCCATGAATTGATTCATGGGCATTCCGGGTTCGATCCCCGGGCAGTACAAACATTTGTGTGCATGAACATGTCTGTTTGTAATGGTCTGGGTGTTTTTTATGTATAATTTGTATGTATTTACAAAAAAAAATGTATATAAGTATCCATTGTTTAGTACCCATAATACAGGCTTCACGCTTAACTTGGGCTAGATGGCGCTGTGTGAATGTCAGTGGATATTTATTTAATTGGGTGACTTATTTGGTCTTTTACTATATCCATTGCAGGATTAAGACCTTCTCCGAAGAATATTAACTAATATAGAACCGTGCCCTAATTCTGCTAATATTTAAATTTCCCAAAAGAATCGCAATTATGTCTCAAAAGTTACAATGGTTATTATGTGAACTTTGACGTGTTACGAACGTCAAACGTGTCAAGAACTAATCTCTCTATCTTCAACCATTTTGGAAGCATTTTTTTAAAATAATAATTTAAGGACATCATGTTATATTTATAATTGCACCAAATAAATATTTTTTCTTTCTTTCTTTCAACCTATCATAGTCCACTGCTGGACATAGGTCTCCCCAATTTTGCGCCAGATATCCCGGTCCGCTTAGGACTAAAATAGTTATTGTATTTCAATTGTTTGTAGAAATTTTAAATGGATATTCTACTGTTTATCTGAGGTTAGCTTGCCAGTTGACGTATTGGTTCATATTCCTGTTAAGACATGGTAAAGATAGTATGGGAGCATTTCAATAGTTGAATTAGGGCCGTGTAACCAATAATGTAAATAAGTAGATTCGTGATATGCTCACAAAAAAATCGAAAAAAGTGTTCCGAATGCAGTAACAGCACATACATATGTTTCGAATTTCGAAACATTTACCTAAACAAAGAGTACAAACTGTATTCTCTTCGGCGGTTTTACCTTTGTATTTACCTTTATATATACAGAATATCATTGCGTGTAACCAGCTGCGGTGGTCCAGTACTTGTATACAAGTTGATCGTAAATAAATCCTGTATAAACTTCGCAATACACAAACTCCCACATTAAAAAAAGACTGAAAAAAATCGTTTTTATTGCACGAGTATTAAACTTGTAGGCTTAAGTGTAAGAAACTGACATATCTACGGTTACACTTAATCGTGAAATAATTAAGAATCAATTTTCCAACACAAGATTGGTTTGGTTTTTATTTCAAATGTCTTTATTACTCAAATACGTAACATTGAAAAGGATGTCCGTTCAGCAGTATCAATATCATTTAGAAAGTTGAATCATACATTTACTTTTACGAATATAATTATCAAAACAATAAGTTTCGATTTATATCTGAAATTTCAATGTTAGTTTAGTTACAAACAAACCCGGGTTTGAAATTATAGTTGGAGGGTTGAGTGACCATAGATAAATAAAACGCCGATGAAGTGAGTACGTAAACTAAATCAATACGCGTATGTTGTGCGTTTCCAAATTATCTGTTCGTTATCCGACGTCTCTGTAAAGAAAACATCACGAGGAAACCTGCGCGCACGCCTGCGAAGAGATTCAAGGTTGTGCGTGAAGTCGTCCAATCCGCACTGGGCCCGCGTGGACGACTAAGACCTATACACCCATTACGGGTAGGCTGGTGCCCCTAAGTGGGACGTTTAATAAGCTGATGATACCTTTGTATGCAATTCCATAACTAACTTATATTATGGTGCGCTCGAAACGTATCCGTAGAAGCGTTCAACATATGACTCCATATAAAATATTTAAATCGTGCATTCTGGCGTACTGCATTCTTAGTCTGTGCAGCTACTTACTATGTGAGAGGTCAGATAGGGTGTCCATGAATTATTCATCATGCGGACCGCTGTTTACTGTCCGGTCGTGTACATCCAGTAATACTCAAATGTGGCCAAACGATTTTAAACCCAATTCCCGAGCATTAAAATCGGTGGTGTAACAGGGAACTTAAGCAAAACAGATACAAGACAGAGCAAACTGAATGTTCAGATATTCGCGAGTTTCCCGATACCGCTGCGATATTTATTGACTTTTAAATAGTTTTTTTTTGTTTGGATTGGGGTAATTTGATTATATGGTTCGGAGGATTTCTGTATATATGGCAAATTCAATAAAAAAAGGTTATTTGAAAACAGTAGTAGTTTTTTTCTTTGACCTGGGCGGAATATCTCTCTTACATATACGAGCAGGTATGTATCAACACAATATATAATATAAAATCAAATTCATGAAATCCTTTTAAAAAAAAATATTTAAAATAACATTTTTGTTAATTATAAATCAATATTAATAAAAGGTTCGGAAGAAGCCTGCTTGAACATTAATCATCCCTGGTTCTATCCCAGACTGTACAAACATTTGTGTGCATGTCTGTTTGTATTGTTCTGGATGTTTATTACGCATTAACAAAATGTGATTCAAGTCGTTTAGTTGAATATATCAAGCAATAAATACTATTGAATAATTGCAGTAATACCAATACTGCATAAGGGTAGTAAATTAATTATTTGCTACGATAACCGATGTACTACGCCGTAGCATCGTAGCTTAAGCTTGAGCGTCGGTGCTCAGTGGTGTAGACTGTCGCCTTCCTACCGGGGGCTGAGTTCAAATCCCGACACGTACCAATGTATTTTCGAATTTTCGAAAATATATGTACGTTATCCGACGCTTACGGTGAAGGAAAACATGTGAGGAAAACCTGCGCACGCCTATGAAAGATTCGAAGGTTGTGTGTGAAGTCGTCCAACACGCTGGCCTGCGTGGACGACTAAGGCCTATCACCCATACGGGTAGGCTCGTGCCCCTCGGTGGGACGTTATGAGCTGATGATGAACCATACTGTTTCTGGTCTGTAGTATTTGAACAATAACTTCAGTACTAGATAACAATAGATAAACAAATGCATAATTCCACTCAAAAGTGTCGCGCATATTTCCCTTATTAACGCGATGGGCAGCATTTTCATTCAATTTCATATGCCATAATGACATAACTTCGAGAGGGAGGCTAGTGAGGATTCAGTTTATATGGTGCTTATTTTCACTAGAGTACATACAATGATCGGTAAAAATATAATCTAATTAAATATATATTGAAGGCGTTTACTACAGTCGCGTTGCACTAGTAGACAAACAGTTTCTCTATTGCGCCAGTCATCCTAGTCTAGCTTTTTCTACCGGTCTTTACATTTCGAAAGTCATTGATTTATCCTGTCGGTAGTTCTCAGAGGTCGTCTCATTAATGGCCATCGGCATGATATACCATTGTGACCAATTCGTTGCTAATTAAATTTTACTCAGCAAATGATTATATGCAATGGGCACAAATCGAAATCCAGTGTTAATTAGTTGTTTTATTCCGATTTCACCTGCAGTAATATTAGCAGAAAGGGTTTAGAACAAGACCTCTATTCACATTCTAACTGTTACTTCCATGGTAGTCAAAAATCTGCTTTAGAGATCTTAAATAACATAAGGTTTTTTTAAAACGTTCTTAAAGCAAATGAATAAAGTGTCCAACTGTACCTGTACCACCGGAATTTAAGAACAGTCTGGCTCTAAATTTTTGACGCAAACCTAATTTGTGGGCATTTTTATTTAAGATGCGGACAAGATTTTGTTACTTAAGTATTAAGAGTTTAGCGTTTAGAGTATTATGAGATTGAATATGATAGCATGAGCAATGATTATAAGTAAGTAAAAATGATAAAATTTTTTGATTAAAGCCTGTTATGACCGACAGTATTGAAGGATAGTAGTAATTTTATAGTATTCTTTAGCAGTGCCCTTCGTCTATCTCCCGAGACGACAGATGGTAAGTCTTTTATACCCACTTATTACATATCTCCAAAATTCTGTAGATCTACCGACACACTGGACAAACATTTAAATGAAGTCCGTTCCTAAATAGAATTATAAAACCGCCTCTTGCTTTTAATACTGTCTAGTTTTTATTTAAACGCGGCTGAAAAGAAAAATTTGATTCGCTCAGTTGGACCGACCCACTTTTCTTACATAAAAGACGAGCCGAGCTTTATTTACAAATGGCTCCCATTTAATTGTCAGACAACGTGGAAATAACATTCTTGCGCTATAATTAATGAACTTGCACCCTTCGCCTTAATATGTACATAAGGAAGGAAATTTCTAATATTTACGGAATTGTGACTGCGTGTAACACCTAACGAATTTTCAGTTTCATTACTTCGCAATCGGGCACTAATTTTCATCTGAGGTAGTAGTAGTAGAGTACAATGTCCTTAGTCAAAAAGTCCCTAAGATCTTCTTGCAAAGAATCAATTTAATAATGTATTTTTTTATCATGAGTCATATGCCATAATACCATACTTTAATCATAAAAATTAATTTAAATTTCATGATATTCGGCTCTAGTGCTAAAGCGCGTGGTTATTTTATTGCGATAAATGTGCATCACACGCAATGCAATTAACGCACATCATTTCATATCAGGTAATACTTCGGAATTTTCGAAATTATATGTACGTTATCCGACGCTCTTACGGTGAAGGAAACATCGTGGGAAACCTGCGCACGTATGCGAGAGATTCTTAGGTTGTGCTTAAAGTCGTCCAATCGCATTGCCCGTGGACGACTAAAGCCTACCACAGCATACGGGTAGGCTCGTGCCCCTCGATGGGGATAAGCAAGCGTGAGCCGCATATGTCAAATGCACATATTATGTGCTTAAACAATGGTTGTGATTACATTAGTGATACGAAATGATGTGCGTTAATCGCATTGCGTGAAACGCAGCGTTTATCGCATTAAGCAACCACGTGCTTAGTGTCTTTATAAAAAAGTTAAATATGTTTAATTTTACACCAAAGCCACACAGATGTTAATATTAATTATTGTTGATTATAAATTAAGTTAATGCCAGAGCCAGACCAATGTAAAAAATTTTCTTCTCTGTCTCCTAAAAATATCATTTGCCGTTAATGCAATATCAACGACCCATCTGGTGTAATGGTTGAGACGTTGGCTATTTCACCAAGGGTTCCGGGTTCGATCCCAGGCTGTACAATCATTTGTGGGCATGTTTATTTGTATTGATCTGGGCGTTTTATATGTATATATCTATGTATTTACAAAACAAAATATTGGTATGTTTCAGTTCAGTTGTTTAGTATCCATATTTCAGGCTAATGCTTTGTTTGGGACTAAATGGCGATTGTGAATGTCAGTGGATATTTATTATTATTATCGGTAACATAATATGCCACGAGTGGTCAGTTTTAACTATGTCGTTAAGATCACTTATCTCGTATTCTAGTGATCCCCGTCTTTGTCAAAGCACCCTGTTAGAGTCTTCATCGGCCCTCGAGTTACCTTTTATAAGAGCCAATCACTTCACGTTAGTGATAGTTACAAAGAAGGCGCTTCTTCGTAGTGTTTTCATTTGATATAACATATATCTATAGTGAGAGTAGAAGAGCGTCGGTGGCTCAGGTGTGGACTGTCGCCTTCCTACCGGGAGGGGAGGTTCAAATCCCGACACCAAGTATTTTCGAATTTTCGAAAAATATATGTACGTATCCGACGCTCTTACGGTGAAGGAAAACATCGTGAGGAAACCTTCATGCACGCCTGCGAAGAGATTCGAAGTTGGGTGTGTGAGTCGTCCAATCCGCACTGGGCCCGCGTGGACGACTAAGGCCTAATCACCCTACGGACGTTTAATGAGCTGATGATGATGATATCTTTAGTGCATTGTCTTGTATGAAATTGGCCGTGTTTTATTTTATTTTCAAAATATTAGCACGACAATAATAACACGCAGTTTTGTCACTCGTGTCCTTTTAAATAGTAACCAAAACTCATTTCTTGATAATATTTTTGTCTATAATATAAGAGGGCCGTGTGAATCACCATAATCATCATCAATATTAACTCATATGTCCACTGCTTAGCGAAGGCCTCTTCTAATGATTTTTATGAGGCCCGAGCCCTAACAGTCGACATAGGTCTGCTAGCAGCCACCTTAACCAGGTCATCATCTGGTTGGGGGTCGGCTTACGCTTATTTTCTTGTTAGGTGGACGTCATTCGAGATTCTTTATGCGTTATCGATCATTGTTGAATATATGATGCATATTTATAATTTAATTTCATAGAACATTTTAGTTCTTAAACGTATAAGGTCATGTTTTTAAAGTAAATACAAGCAATTCATGATTTCTTTTCTCAACACAAACATATGACACAGACGTCATATAGAACATGATGAGATTATAATTATAACTAGAGGCGAGGTGGCAATATGTAAGACTGATTTTTACCTCGTAAAATGCTACCCTCTCTCTTTATAGCTCTTTATATTATTTTTCAGTATAGAGTGTAAGATATTTGTGAAAGGAAGATATGTTTTATTTTAATATGCAACATAGGGATTTTATGGTATTTATCGATTTCATTCAACATAGGTGTACGTCTATGTACTTGGTGGTAGACTCGATACTTTGTGTTTCGGGATGAGGCACTATAGCTAGTAAAATTATGAGTATAAAAGATCTAACATCTGTTGTCTTGGTTGTTTGCGGCATTGAAGGAGAAATTATAACTGTCTGTTATTGTCTCCTTCAATGTCCTCTGTCATTGGTTTATTGGCAGTAATAAAAATTAGCAGCGTGTAAAATGGTCAGGCGTATCATTATATCAGCGTCCTGATAGTCCTGTACACTTATGTTATAAGTGTACAGGACTATCAGGACGCAAGGAAAAACAGAAAAGCAAGTTTTGCGTCATCTCCGACAACCGTATTTCGAGGAAACACTAACAGAATATCATAGCTACAACAAAGCACCAACTCCGCAGCAAATCAAACGGAACTGGTGAAACAACCAGAGCAACATACTATCTGTTTCAATACGTGTTCGGATCGGATTTGAAACTTGCGCTGTTGGCAATTCAATACGGGACGCTTCTATAATTTACGTCAAACATAAATGAAACACATATTTAAAACAATCATAATATATCCATATTGCAACGAAATTATCTTATAGTAAAATACCCACTGAAAAGGAATACCTACGAATGCAAGCTTAGATAAATATATTGTTTTCATCATCATCAGCTCATTAAACGTCCCCACCGAGGGGCACGAGCCTACCCGTATAGGGTGATTAGGCCGTAGTCGTCCACGCGGGCCCAGTGCGGATTGGACGACTACACACACAACCTTCGAATCTCTCGCAGGCGTGCATGAAGTTTCTCTCGATGTTTTCCTTCCGTAAGAGCGTCGGATAACGTACATATATTTTCGAAAATTCGAAAATACATTGGTACGTGTCGGGATTTGAACTCAGCCCTCCCGGTAGGAAGGCGACAGTCCACCACTGAGCCACCGACGCTCATATATTGTTTTATTATCTAAAAATGCAAATCATTTGTATTTTATTCAAAAGTAGGTACATATTAAAAATACAATTATAATTTTTCGTGGTATTGCAGATATGGTCCGACATGACCAGATGGCAGTGGCGTGCACAGGATTATGAGTAGGGTATGCAAAGTGAGTGCACTAATCGCAAAAGTATAATAATTTTCAATTGTGTCAAATTCAGTGCTGTTTGTTACGCACATCGCCTATGGTTTCAATATGTAGAGGACAATGGCGAATAAGAAGAAATCATTTGATATGTTGGCGATTTTCCGGGTTGTCTGGACGCATAGGGTATGCACTGCTTATTTGCATATATGAAGTGCGCGCCACTTCCAGATGGACTGATGACTTGATTAAGGTGGCAGGTACCAGATGCTAACTGCTAAGGATCGCAAGAAAATCATTAGAGGAGGCTCCATTCAGCAGTGGACATTTGAGGCGTTTTTAATTCAATCGTATTCTATATAATTCCGCGCACTCCAAAACACGGCAACTGTTGTTATACGTTTCTAACAAATCCCGTATTCCATCGAGAGTTGAACTTAAAATCATGCATTTTGTTTGTTCTCAGTTGCATTACATGCATATGCAATTGGCCAAGTTGCACGTGGTCAGTGAGGATATTACTGTAACTTTAGCGAAGTTAAATCGCCTCGGAAACTGATAGTTTTGGGCCGGGAGAGTTGACCGAAGTTATAACGTTTATTTAAAATGTTGCAACGCTGAACAATGTTTGAACTTTAGGTTGTGATTTTTGTATTGTACAGTTTGAGTATCAGTGTGAGGTTAAAAATACATTTTTTTCTTGCAGAAAAGTCGTCTAATTAGGAAAATTTTGGGTGAACTAAAATAATGATGACAAAGCTTATCTCACGCAAGTAACCAATGTTAGTCTTGGCCTCCACTACAAGGGAGCGTCATTCTTTCAACCGAGCAGCACTTCACGCTAGTCTGCTATACGAAAATTTGACATGCGCAAAAAGTTTTTAAACTAACAATACAACAATACAAAGTTTTCCAATGTCAACCGCAGAGTCGTCATACTGCGAAACTTTCCACACAGCATGGCTATCAAGAGATTGGTCACCAATCATGTTACCCAATGGCCACTTAGTGGTGCCCAAAGGCACTACCATCCTTAGATAGTAGGAACCAACGCAGTCCGAAACACCAGGGACTAGCGTACCTATGTATTTCGTCATCCATCCAATGACTCACCATTACGATAGTTGCTTAGTCATGATCGTCAACGAATGTGCTAAAGTACCCAATGACCCTTATCACAGTTTCCCTTAAATAACGGTACCTTCTAAATTCTAGGATTGAGGAAAACAGAGAAAAAAAGATGTGATCTTTATAGGGGTAGACTCATTACTGAGACGTCTGTAGGTACCACCGCAGCGCCAGATATCGTTCCGTAAAATAGGAGTGTTTTGCACTTCTGTGTTTCGAGATGAGGGCACTGTAGCTAGTGAAATTACCGGTATAAGAACCTAACATCTGTTTGTCTCGGGTGACAGGCGCAGAGCTGTGTTGACGAAAAATAATGACTACTTACTTATTAATTTCCTTCAACATTTCTTCTGTCATGGTCTGGCGTATCACTTATCACCGGTGAGCGCATTGACCCCACTTAGCATAAAAAGATTGCTTTGCAAAATGTGCATAAATAACGTTGTACGTTAAAGTATGTCACATCTATATTTGTAAAGATAAATAGTAATTTCTATTTTTAAATAGTACATAACACATCACATTCAACGTTCTACATTAGTATCATCATCATCATCCTCAGCTCATAAAACATCCCCACCGAGGGGCACGAGACTCCGAGTCCGTAACGGGTGTATAGGCCTTAGTCGTCCACGCGGGCCCAATGTGGATTGGTCGACTTCACGCACAACCTATGAATGTCTTCGCAGGCGTGCGCAGATTTCCTCACGATGTTTTCCTTCACCGTAAGGGCATCGGATAAACGAAGATATAATTTCGAAAAGACGTTGGTACGAGGCGGCATTTGATTCGCACCCTCCAGATGGAAAAGAAACAGTCCACACCATTTATACTTACTACTAAGATATAGTTAGTTTCAATTTTCAAATTGCAAGGTCTCAGCCATAGCTCGGTCGAATTCCCCTAATCATAGTTTCTCACAGACCGATGTAAGGCGAGCCGGCCCAAACGAGCTCCACCTCCATTAAGCCGTCGAAAACTATTTTTGTTACTCAATATCAAGCCCCTCAAAGGTTAGGGTTGTCTTGGCATTTACTTTTGTATTGTTTTTTGATAAAAGATATCAAAGAAATAAGGAGAACAGTAAGCTCTCAAAGGTCACAAATAATCTGTTGTCTCGGGTGACGGGCGCAGTGCGGCATTCATGGAGGTAATTAATTGTCTATCAGTTGTTGGTCCCCTTCAAGCCGCTCTGTCATGGTCAGGCGTGTCATTTACCATCAGGTGAGTGTCCAGACCACCCTGTACACTTATAACATAAAGAAAAGAAAAAGAAAGTACTTTAAAAAGTTTCACATCATGTCCTGCCAAGGTCCGGGAAAACTCGGTAAATGCATTATTTAAACCGAATGCCGTTGTGCTTCCAGTAAAAAACTATTTATATGTTTTAAATGTTTTCACTAATTTTAGGTTATGAAATGGCGGGCGAAGGACGTTCCTATATAGAAAACGTGACAGCCCTAATTGAAACAGCCCAGTTTGGGATACAAGTAAGGTTAGAGAATTACTGGCAATTTCTTTCTGGAGTTTTGTGTCTTACTCACGTTAGACGTTAAGGTAAATAGAGTCATTTGGCGAAGTGTTGTGATCAAATAAAATGGGACTGTCTTCGTTCATCATTAAGGGTTACTATCGATTATTCTGATTAGATCAGACACTGACCAGCGCGAAAAAACATTTTAATTATTTACGACCCATTTGGTGTAATGGCTGAGACGTCAGCTGTTACACCAAGGGTTCCGGGTTCGGTCCCCGGGAGTAGCTACAAACATTTGTGTGCATGAACATGTCTGTTTGTATTGGTCTGGGTGTTTTCTATGTATAATAAGTATGTATTTAAAAATGTTTGCAAGTATGTTTATCAGATGTTTAGTACCCGTTATACAAGATTCACGCTTGACTTGGGGCTAGATGGCGTTGTGTGATTGTTAATGGATATTTATTTATTTATTATTAGCTAACCCATACTTGTGGGAAATGTAGTACTAACCTTTTCATTTTTGTTATTTACTTTTATTCAATTTTATAATATGTATTTACATTATTATTTTCATTATTTTCACTTCAATATCACTATGCATTGTAACTCTCGATTCTTTCAGCCGCAATTACTTCGGTCCGGAGTACTTATACGTACCGGACCATTGCATTCGATGCGGTAGCATTTTTCCTTCATTATCCATTGAATCTTTTATTGTTTTCTCTTTAATTTTAACTTTAAATCACCTTTTTCATTTATTTGACATGTTTGCAACGCTGAATTTATTCTTAAATTCCCTATTGGAGACCCTACGTTAAAATCTAATTTATTTCGAAATTAAATAGAAATAATTTGAAATTTGACGGTTGTCAAAGGCAGATATAAATAGAGGCCTTTGGCTGCTGGATGGATTCTTTTCGATTCATTCTTTTACCAGTTTCTTTTGGATTATTTTACTAGTCTGATACGAGTCTATTCTTTGTGGAGAATCATAATATACCAAACTCTCATTTACATTCACAAATCGCTGCTGCCGCTGCTGCTGCCGAGGCTGTTATGTGAGAAGCCAAACTATTGGAGCTTCGGGTGTCCTATCGCGGAGCTGACGCGCACCAGGTGCCAGTGAATCCTGGAAGCGCCCTAATATACGCGGCTCTGTGGAATCAAGCCTCACGGCGCCTCAAACTCACTGCCCGTGCCATCCTGCTCATCTGCGGTTTACCGGTGCATCCTAAGCTGTAGAAGACGAACAAGGAAGATTCAAGCTACCACACTATACACCTTCATCATACATACCTCTCACTTTACACCTCCACTCATTCCCATCCGTGTTTAATTATTTTGTATTAGGTTTATTATATTAAATTCCATATCCCTCTATTATTGGTCTTCTCATTTGTCGCTTCACGACATACTATCTAGTTTTGATGACAGTAACGTTTTAAGCACAATCCCGTTGACCTGCATTTATAAATGTTTCCCTACCCGGTAATTAAGTCACTGAAATGGAGGCTGGATGAGAAAACCGGAGGCCCAGGATATCTGGCGCTAAAAGGGAAAGAACTATGTCGAGCAGTGGACTGCGATAAGTTGAAAAGAGAAGAGAGAATCATTAAAAGAACGAACTAAATTCTAATAGAGAATTTTGTATAAATCAAGGAGATCAATGCTATGGAAGCAACAGGCTGTGTAATCAACAGGTAAGTGATGAAGCGCTAAGTCATTACCGCGTATCCATGATCTGCGATAACGGCCGCCATATTGATGGATTCCCAAATCGAGCTATTTAATTAATAATAAACGTGACCTAATTAAAAATGTACGTTACTCCAATTTCACTAAAAAACGACTATGAGAATGAATCACATGGTCTACAATATCTCCAGATGAATAAGAAATGATTCCGAAATTAATTTACGTTTATAAAACACTTTTTCTTGTTTTTTCTTTTGTAATTTCCTCCATTAGATACCTACCTCCAATTTTACGAACGAAAGAAAGATATATATCTTAAAATATTAAGTACTAAATATACATACTTATGTATCATCATCATCTGCTCATTTTACGTCCCATCGAGGGGCACGAGTCTAAAGGTGTTTAGGCCTAAGTCGTCCACGCGGGCCCAGTGCGGATTGGCTTACTTCATGAACAACGTTTCAAACTCTTCGTAAGTTTGCGCTTCCTATTCAACCTATCGCAGTCCACTGCTGGACATAGGTATCCCCAAGTTTGCGCTTGTTTCCTCACAATGTTTTCCTTCACCGTAAGAGCGTCGGATAAACGTACATATAATTTCGAAAATTCGAAAAGAAGGTGGACTGCGTCTTCCATGGGAAGACGCAGTCCAGTCAACAACTCATCAGAAAAACGAGAAAGTATCAACAAAATATCAAGTTTTCTTTGTCGAACATTCACTAGTTGCGACTGTTCGTTGCAGACGGGAAATTGAGAGGCATGTGTCGGACCTCGGTGAGCGGAGATTACACTTAGGACTCGCCCCGACGAGAGGAACGAACGAATGGATTTTATTATGTTTGACATATTGAGCTTATGTACTGGAAAATATAGGTAAACATTGAAGGTTGCGAAAATACATTTGATATATAGCTAGCAATCTTTTAGAGTACAATTCAGACTCAAAAGTATCTGTAAAAGATTTTTTTGAATAAAGACACTTTGAGTTTGAATATTCCAAAAACAAATCTGCTTTCATAGTCTAAGGCCCGTATTTTAGATTGAGACTCAAGCGTTGATATTTACGTGAGTAGAGTTAGAAAAGGATATCGCTCTATACGATAAATAGCGCCATCCTTTTCTAACTTAATTTAAGTATGGATCAACGTTAAGTCTCGTTCTATACGGCCCTAGGTTTTTAAGTATCGGTTATAGATTGACCTGGGGTATGGATCCCACGGGGAGATTGAAAGTCACTTCACGCAATTGTTTTCAGTCTGCAACGGCGAAAGTATTACAACCTTACAGGTTAAATAACCTCATTGACAAAATAAACTAAATAAATATTCACCGACATTCACACAGCGAGAGTGAGAGCGTCGGTGGCTCAATGGTGTGGACTGTCGCCTTCCTACCGGGAGGGCTGAGGTTCAAATCCCGACACGTACCAATGTGTTTTCGAAATTTCAAAAATATATGTACGTTATCCGACGCTCTTACGGTGAAGGAAAACATCGTGAGGAAACCTTCACGCACGTCTACGAAGAGATTCGAAAGATTGTGTGTGAAGTCGTCCAATCCGCACTGGGCCCGCGTGGACGACTAAGGCCTAATCACCCTATACGGGTAGGCTCGTGCTCCTCGGTGGGGACGTTTAATGAGCTGATGATGATGATGATGATGATTCACACAGCGCCATTTAGTCCCAAGTTAAGCGTGAAGCCTGTTATACTAAACAACGGATAAATATACTTATATACATTTTTTTTGTGAATACATACATATTATACATAGAAAACACCCAGACCATTACAAACAGACATGTTCATGCACACAAATGTTTGTACTGCCCGGGGATCGAACTCGGAACCCTTAGTGTTGCAGTCGACCTCTCAACCGCAACACCAAATGGGTCGTCGTAAAAATAAAGGTGATGCAGTGCTACTGAGGGTACGCGAAGCTGCTGGACTGAGCTGCAATCTAAGGACAATAGTCGTTAACACCTACCATTCAACATTAGACTTGCGTAGTGACTCTTACAGTAGTTTGTAGTAGACTCTTGGGCCCCAATCTTCCCATGCGGGAAGGCCTGGGCACTACAGTGGGCCGTTACAGGCTGATGATGATGGCCGATGGGTTTTGGATCTATTAGGACACTAGTTTAAGACTTAGGACACTAGTTAAAGACTATTAGAACAATAGTAGACTATTAGGACACTAGTTTAAGACCATTAGGACACTAGTTTGAGACTTAGGACACTAGTTTAAGACTTAGGATACTAGTTTAAGACTTTTAGGACACTAGTTTAAGACTATTAGGACACTAGTTATGATAACTGTGTCAATAGGTGATCATCAGATAAATAACATCTCGAGTCCCCTTCGTGCTTTCCCAATGGGGAGTTGTTGTCCTTGTCAAACAATGGATATTGTGGCTTAATGTATTATATTTAGGCAAATCCTGTAGCAAAAGTCTTAACATCTACGACGGTTTAACTAAACCGTAACATAAAGTTTTTAATTTTCCCGTATCATGGCGTGGAAGTGTCACCATAACCCGTCAGTCATTTGGTGGAATGATCGAGTTTAGCGAAAACAAATACACGTAATAAAACACCACTTTTGCGATCGGATTGAGCGCGTGGACCGCGATTCCCGTGGGAAATACGGGAGCCTTTGTGAGCTTTGTATTTTTTATTGCGTTAGCCAATTTCAATCATATGTAAGGGTACCGTAAGATATAAATTCGCGTTCGCTAATACTACTTAATTTGATATAAGAAATCTTTAGTTTAATATTCACGAAACCTATTTATTTTGAATGAAATTAAATAATGACTAAGCAAAGAGTCCATTTGGTATAAGGGCACGGTCGTATATAACTCACCAGTAAAATAGGTGATCTTGGCAGAAACTCTTAAACATCATACTCGTATATGAATTTGAAGTCCATGTTCATATTCTAATTGGTCATTGTGTCAAATACATATCAAAAATCTAAAACATTTAGATACATTGTATGCATATTTGAATCATTAGTACAGAAGATGGCTGTCAAGGAACAGCCAATTCACAGTCTCCTGGAAAATGTCTAAATCATAGTGCTGAGGAATATCCCAACCAGAGAGTTACATCTTGAGTTGTATGCATGATGAATGTTGTACTTAACGACGAAGGAATATTAGGAACGCCAGCTAACGAAACGTTACTTACAATATTTCGTCCGGAATCCACATAATAAGCAAATATCCGTTTTTTTATGAACAACAAGCTTCAGACAATAAATACAACAGTATCTTTGCCTACATTAAATGTAGAAGGTCTAATTTGTGGCCGTTTCGCTTTTTACAGGCTATCAAATTCGGTGTGATCAAAATCCCAAAACATGATTTGCTGGCTTGTAAATGTTTTATTTGGGTGCTTTGCAGGGGGGTCCTGTGGAAGCTCTTTCATTTTGAACATTTACTGTGTTTCGGGATGAGGGCACTGTAGCTAGTAAAATTACCGGGTATACGAGAAACATCTGTTGTCTCGAGTGACGCGCGCAGAGCAGTGTTGACGGAAAAATAATGACTACCTACTGTTATTGATTCCCTTTAACATTGCATCTGCCATGGTCAGGCGTATCACTTACCACCATATGTGTCATGGTCAGGCATATCACCTACCACATGAGCGCCCTAACCGTCCCGGTCACTTATGGCATAAAAAACAACGTATAAATAACACATAGAAAACGCTCGCAATAATACAAATAGGCATATTGTTGCCAAAAATGTTTTAACAATACGATAATTATTTCCGGACCCTAAATAGTAGTAGAATTCTCATCACTCAGCATTTCAAGGCAATTCTTCGAGTAATATTTACAACGTCCAAGTTGCGAAGGAAATTCGTTCAAATGCACAATTTCCCGCACGCTCGCCTCGCAAATATATATTCACCTTGGGTCTTGCAAAAGAGCATTGAATGTGCATTTTGTTATTGTATAGCCAGGCAGGTGTGGATCTAGCCATGAAAAATGTTGGGATCATATATCATGATGAGCATGCATGGATTTTATATTTCTTTACTCAAGTTACAAGACTCGAAGGAAAAATCCAAGTTAATAGGTAGCTACTTATATTTTGAACTGCTTCCGTGGTGAAGTGTGCTGAAAATTGAGTTTAGATCCTGCTGAGGTCCTGAGTTGAGGTTCTAGATTCGAATCTCGCGGGGAGACCGCATAATAAAGTCATTTTGTGCGGTTTTCCCAGTTTGATAGGACAATGCAGGCTAAATAACCTGATCGGCTGAAAAGAAAGATGATTCCGTGCTTCGGAGGGCACGTTAAGCCGTCGGTCCCGGCTACCTAAGATAGTACTCGTTAACATCCCAAAAACTTCATTAGGCCTGCGTGGTGGGTTATGTTCCATTCGCCCCATGGTTATGCTGTGTTGGAAGGCCGGTCCCTGTAGTGAGCTAGGTTATAGGCTTGTGATAATTAAATTTCCACTAACATTCACTCAGCGCCATCTAGTCCCAAACAAAGCTTTCAGCCTGTAATAAAATATTAAATAAATAATTATCCACTGACATTCACATAGCGCCATCTAGTCCCATATTAAGCGATAAGCTAGTAGTTAGGGTACTAAACAAGTGATAAACATACTATTTTTTTTTGTAAATACATACATATTATACATAGAAACAGCCAACCCATACAAACATGTTTATGCACACAAATGTTTGTTATGCCCGGGGACCGTGGTGTAATAGCCGACGTCTCAACCATTACACCAAATTGGTCATCAAATAAATATGTTTACTAAAAAACGACTAAACATACTTATATATTTTTTTAAAATACATACTTTATTATACATAGAAACTACCCAGACCAATACAGTTCACAGACCATACAGACGTGTTCATGCACACAAATGTACGACGCATGTTGTTTTACACAACATGCGTCGTCCATACTTTGAACAAACTAGTACACTGCACAAAGTCAGCAGATGTTTTGCAGCAGTGTCGCAAAAGCGTCAGTTCAGCTTATTACTACTAATAGCTAACATAGAAATGAAAGTCTTTTCATTTGAATAGGGATGTTCACTGATAAATCAACTGAACATTTTTCCATAAAATTTCAATGGCATTCCAAACTATGAATATCTATTCAGCTAATCAGGTGTTTCAGTCTGAAATGTCCTAACCATTCTGGCAAAAATCACACAAAGTTTCCATTTGCGGTCTCTCCGCGAAATTCAAACCCACGACTCCCGATCTTAACCCAACGCTTAGTCCATTAAACCATTGCGACAGGTAATAATAGTAATACGGAGGCAGTTAGAGAGGCCCCTCCCGCAACGCCCTAAGTCGAGGTCGAGTGGGACTCGCCACTCCGGGATGCCTTAGGCTCGTTGTGTAAATTTTAAGGCTGCGAGCCATCCGCGCTCGCCAATTGCCCAGTGAAACTGTAAAGGCCATCTGCGGCTAACAGCAGTAGTCGGTTCGAAAAAAAAGACTAGTAGTAGAAAATGTATCAGTTTAGTTGCCATCTTTATTTTTACTTTTAAATTGCAAATACCTACTCCACAATTATGGGCTATCATTAACATGGTATTATAGCCCTAAACGGCTTTTAAATTACAAGAGATGAAGGCGTCGGGTTGATAAATGGGAAGTTTAACCGAAACATTTGTATTTCAGGCTACAAGATTAATTAAGGACAAACAGATATTAATCTGTTAACCTATTAAAGTCACGTAATCAATCAGCTGTTTTAGCTGTTAGGCAATAGGTAGGTTTTTAACCTTGAGCCCTTAAGCAATTATGACAGGGCATATTATATAGGGTCCGTGGCTCATTGGTGTGGCCTTCTAACCTGAAAGCTGCGGGTTTAAATCCCGCCACTTACCAATGTCTTTTCGAATTTCTGAAATTATTTCCGTATATCCGAAGCTCTTACGGTGAAGGAAAACATCGCGCGGAAACCTGCAAACACCTACGAAGAGATTCAAAGGTTGTGTGTGAAGTCGACCAATCTGCACTGAGCGCGCGTGGACGGCTGTCTCATTTTATTTTCACACCATTTACAAGTAGGCTCGTGCCCCTTGGAGGGAACGTATAATGAGCTGAGATGATGATGATATTTTATGGCTGTGTTGGTATCGTTCAAAATTAGAAAGACCGATGTCGATTCGTAGCAGTTATTATCTATATGCGGGGAGCCTAAAGCAAAAGTAACTTTGTATGATTTTTCCAAGTTTAGTTAGATATTGCAGATTTTATGGTGGTCGTCGTTAACCCCACGAACACACATTGGCTTCGCGTAGTGGTTAATAAGTACCCAAGAAAACTAACTAACAACATTGAAAAAAACTTTATTGAAATAATTGTTTCAAATTCATCATTGTTTCATGTGAATCTTTGTTTAAAGGCAATAATTCCAACCGTTTTATTAAAAGATCGTTATTAAGTTATACATGGTTTAATCAAATCATTACTATTCAGTGGGTAAAGAATTGTAAAAGCATGAATTCCATAAATTACCCGTTTAACACGTTCAATGTATACGTCATTATATCCGGGCCGGTGCGCCGTGAATCCGGCTGTATCCGGATACTACCAGGTTGATTACGCAGCGTGAACTTAATTACTATACGCGATAATATATTCGATTTGAAATAGGCTGTGTGTATTGAATTCCCTTGCCCGAATTGTAATTACGATGTTATTTGTGATAGGAATAAAGTACCGAATTGTCAAGGAAATGATAGTTACTCGTAATACTGATGACTTGCAAAAGTCTGGTAGAAATGGGAATGGGAATATGTTGAAATATTGTAACATCCGATGCTGTGATTATTCAAATCAAAACATTTTATTGATTTAAATTAGAGGCCTTCGTTTCATTTCACTGTCTTCGATCATTTTTTGTATATTAAAGGTGTACAAGACGGTCAGGGCGCTCACCTGATGGTAAGTGATACGCCTAACCATGACAGAGCAGCATTGAAGGAGAGCAACAACTAATAGTTATTATCCTCCATCAACGTCGCACTGCGCCCGTCACCCGAGACAACAGATGTTAGGTATCGTATACCCGGTAATTTTACTAGCTACAGTGCCATTTTCCCGAAACAAATGTGCATAACACTCCTGTTTCGCGGGACGATATCTGGCACTGCGGTGGTTTCTACCTAGACGTTTCGGTATCGAGTCTACCACCTAAGAAATGTTTAAGAAAATTTGTCACAGGAAGTAGCCAATAAATACAAATAAAAGGCAAGAAAAAACATGTTATTAACTCAACAATACTATCACGTTTAATAATCAACAAAATGGCTGCTACCAGAAATACCAACCGTTAAATATGTTACCAATGTAGAAAATTTCCTAAAGATGAATGTGATTACGCATTTGGGTTACTGTAATGCCCGTGGTTATGCCTAATAACACACGTTGTAATATTTTAGATAACAATCAAGATTACGTTTGTAATAAATGCTATCGAACACGTAAAATAAATTTACCGCCGGGAAATAATGAACATTTTGTTTTTAATTATAGAAACTACTAGGGGTAGCCTAAACGACTGTGGTCATGCAATTTTAACAATTAACAAGTGGAATATTAATTGAAATAGGTTTGATAGAATCAAAATTAACTGGACACAAGTAGAATAAAAATATTGCTTTGACTATCAAATGAATTGGTAATTCATTTGGTAGTCAATGCAATACTTTATTTTCACTAGTACTTGTTTTAGTGTTAATTTTTTTGGTTTCTTTTTTAAATAAACACAATAGTGTTAATTGATTTGAAAAAATAATAATTTGATTTTGAGTTATACATAAGTAGAAATGTATTTGCAAACATTCTCAACAAACGGTGTAGTGTACAGGTCCTTTTTTAATCATTGGAACAAGACTAAAGTAAATAGTTTTGGTCGTGCTTTTGTTATTTGAAATACTAAACTCACGTGTCTGCTGCTAATGAAAACAGAAATATATTCCGACTGGCTGGTCTTAACTCGACTTCATTAGTCAGTGTAACGAGAATATTTTGAAACATTCTATGCAAATGAAATGCTATTTTAAAGGTTCCAAAATAATTGTTATGTTCCGTATGTACAATGATGTAAAAAAGTATGGATTCGTGATATGCTCACAAAACAATCGAAAAAAGTGTTCCGAATGCATAGGAACACACGTTATGTACGTGTGCTACACATATTTCGAATGAGCGTACATTTACTTAAAAGAATACAAACTGTACTCTCTATGGCGGTTCATTTTTGAGGCACGGATGGCGTATCTACCTTTATATATACAGAATATCATTGCGTTTGTAGAATAGTTTTATCAAAACAAAACTATATCTATAGCTATTTAAAGGAAAGGCCTATGGGACAAAATAGGCTGATGATAAAGTAACAGTGAAAGTTTCATTAATTAATATTTAATTTCTTATCTATTTAACTGGTCAGTGGTCTTAACCCGTCTGCATTAGTCATTGTAATGAGAATATTTTGAACATTCTATGTACTAAAATGAAATTTTCTTCTTTAATAAGGTTAGGTTCTTAAATAATTTATGTTCCGTATGTAGAATAGTTTTATTAAAACAAAATTAAATGGGGTATGGCTATTCTGTGTGGATTTTTTGTGGGACGATATAGGCTAATGATAAAGTAACGGTTAATTAATAAATAATCAATTTAAGCGAGGAGATACCTCTGCCTCGGAGAAGAACTAAGCAAATAAAGAAACTAATGTACATTTTGGTCAATACATACATATTATATAATGGAAACACCTCAATTTGATTTTAAAAAGAGAAAGATAATTAAAGCAATTAGTCGTCAGTGGCTCATTGGTGTGGACTGTTGTCTTCCGATCTGGAGGGTGCAGGTTCAAATCCCACCATGTACTAATGTCAATTTGAATTTTCGAAATAATATATACGTTTATCCGACGAACTTACGTTGAAGGAAAACATCGTGTGGAAACCTGCGCATGCCGGTGGAATGATTCAAAGGTTGCGCGTGAAGTCGACCGGTCCGCACTAGGCCCGCGTGGACGATTAAAGCCTGTACACTTTTACGGGAAGGCTCGTACCCCTCGGTACATATATCCCGTATTATGAGCTGAAATTATGATAATGAAAGAAATAAGTGATCTCTAAGGAGGGACCACTGTTTATAAGGCTACTTCCGATGTAAGATCTCAAAGCATCCTGTTTTATTGCGTGTTTGACACTGCACGAGTAAGTACGCAATGCAGCTCTACTTAATGCCATTCAACCCGGCCTTTCTAAGATTTTAGACACGTTTGATTCGTATTTGACTTATATATGTATATTCACGATAATTGAACACATTAAAAAAATATACAACAAACAATCTCAAGTTAAAAAAAAACAACACTTGATAAGTTCAATCTTACCGGAAAAGTAATTTAATCTTTTTGGAAACAAAAAACTTTTTTTCGGAATGCCATGGAAAAGGATTACGATTGTTATCGCAGATACCTTAGCCGCTCGTGAAATCGTAAAAAAAAATTTAACCAGAGTTCAGTTATAATTTCGCAAAAATAAAATATGATATTACCTTAATGCTGGTCTGTTATTGGTATAAGAAATATGTTTTAATGTTGAAAGGTTTCTGGGTAATTCAAAAACGAGATAAAATTTCTGCTGAAAACAGTAATTTAACATCTCGAAGTCGCTATTCAGCACTAGTGACTTTAAAACTATCAAACGGCTCTTTATATAACAGGGTTTGACATTCTGCAACTAATGGGACGGAAAAACCTGTAGGACTCGAAATAATATTTTCATTTAATTCGACAAATTGCCCTGTACTGTTGTAAAAGCCTTCAGCGGGCATAAGCAGTACCTATTTCAAAGAAGATAAAGTACGGGTAAACAAACTTACATACTTTTTATATTATTTTTGTAACAGCCTGGGATCGATAGAACCCTAAGTGTTATTCCTCGTTTTTCAACACCACATGGTTGATCAATCTATTTTTCCAACGAAACTCTAACCAACCAGTGTAAACATGAAACCGTTCGTCGTTTACCTGGAAAAAAATATGCCCAGGAACACCAGGCCTTAATTCACTTGCATTGATGCTTTTCTCGCGATTTTCACCCCTATTCATATGATGTAAAGGTACATCTGGTTATAACATACACCCTAGGTCGTGCCCAAACTTTGCACAACATAAACTTCGAGCTTATCTTGTTTCCCGCAGTACTGCCAGGATTTCAGTCTAGCTGGACCTGAAGTTTGCATATCTTTTGTTAAGAACTCCGCCTAAAAATAAATGGAATTAACAGGTATTGTGTTTGGAAGATTTAAATATTATTAAATGCTGCAGAGAATGGAGCTTAACAATCTGGTATGAAGCTAGAGCATTCAAACCGGAATGTTGAATCTAGGCGGTTGAGAATTGTTCTATAAAATAATGGAATCGAAATGAGGAAACTTTGTGACTTCTGGGTATTTGCTTTAATCTTGCATTTATTTTGACTATTGGTAATTACAAACACAAATAATCATAAAATGGGCTCTGTCAGAACGCCAGCGCTGCCGTGGCGAAGTTGATGAATCATTAGAAACTGTAAATGACACACGACAGTATAAGCTGAGGCAGGGCCCATTTGACCACAAATAACGTTTTTTTTAAATTTTTTTTATTGGTGTTTATTTTTGTTTCATTTGTCTTTTATTTTTGTTTAATCTTTCCTTTTTCACGTGTTTATTACTTTGGTTTATTTTCGTATAATTGTTTTGTTTTGTATTTGTGGTCAAATAAATGATTTTTCTTTCTTTCTTTCTTTATAAACATTGTTATAGCACGTTGCTTGGAGTAAATGGGTTACAAGTTCAAATCACATATATTTCTCCCGACATAGCATTTTCACACACCATTTTTGGGTTCCGTATCCAAATGGCAAAAAACTGGAACCCATATATATATGTATTCGTAATCGTTTGGAATGAGTGCTTACCTTAAACTTACCACTGATAAATTTATTTGGTAATGCAAACAAATTTTGAGTGATACAATGTGCGATTTTGATTATATTTATCACCTGCGGGGTTACCGCCATCTCTTAAAACAATGTTACAATAATGTTACATCGTCTTTTCTGGTACAAAAATGCTGATGTATCATTATAACAATACGGTTTTAAGTAAAAAGAGCCATCCGAGCCATTTATAACCTTAGTCCACGTTATTCACTTCGGGAAGTATTTAAAAAATCGATATTTTTACAGTAGCGTCTCAATACATTTACCATAATCTATATAGTTTATGTCCACAAAAATCTTCACTTGTTAAAAAAAATGTGACTTACATAACTTTAATACTAGGAATAAAAACTTTGTTCCTACAAAGGCTAAGTAAAGAAGGGAAATCATTTATTGGAAGAGGCATAACATTCTTTAATAAAATACCAAAAAATCTTGCAGAATTGCCTTTTCACCAGTTAAAATTAAAGATTTAAAAAAGCCTCATGAAAAAAGGTTACTATACAATAGACGAATATTTATCGGATAAAGATGTGTGGTTTTGCACATAGTGTCCCAGTTACAAAATCTTTGTAATAAGTTGTGTAGGTAAATGACAAAACTCTGTAACCACTGATATAAAATTTAAAAGAGTAACTCGAGTTTCTTGCCGGCTCTTCTCGAAGATCCTACTTATTCTGAACCGGTGGTAGAGTCACAAAAAATATGATAATAATAACCATTGACGATTCAAAAGTATCTGTAACAGATTTATTTGAATAAAGTTTTTTTTTATTTCTTTCGTTCTAAGAGATTGCGGTAAACCCCTTGTTGCATTTACTTTTTGTGTGTGTGTGTATATATATATACTACTAGTTTATCGAGTATATTTGAACCCCGAAATCATTTTTCTTTGTGACAACGCACGTAAATTAGTTAATTAAAACGTAACCGCGAAGCCGGTTCCAAAACCGGGATTACCCGGTGTTTAGAGTTAATTAGCGGCTGCAGCGGTTTAATATCTCTGCACCAGGCGGTTGCACTTTTATCATCTTCAATATGCAACTCACACCGTACGCGTACTTTCAGGATACGTTTTAAGTGCCTCTTTATTAGAGTTCAGTATTAATTATTAATAATAACAATTAATCTTTGTATCAAGTATAAGATAATAAAGAGCCTTCTGATCTGGAGGGCGCAGTTTCAAATCCCGCCACGTACCAATGTCTTTTTGAATACGTACGTTTATCCGTCGCTCTTACGGAGAAGGAAAACATCGTGAGGAAACCTGCGCACGCCTGCGAAGAGACAAAGGATGCGCGTAAAGTCGGCCGATCCGCACTGGGCCTGCGTGGAAGACTAAGGCCTATACACCCGCGTACGGGTAGGCTCGTGCCACTCGGTGTGGATGTTTATTTAGCTGATGTTGAAGGTTGACTAGTTGAAAGAAGGGGCACATAGTTCATTTAGCACATGTTTTTATCCATATACATTGCACTTTCTTGAATTAAATTGAATGTTAAATTTTACTCGATGGATGTTATTTATTAATTTTGATTTTAGGTGAATTATTTTGATTATGAGAGCGTCGGTGGCTCATTGGTGTGGACTGTCGCCTTCCTACCGGGAGGGCTGAGGTTCAAATCCCGTCACGTACCAATGTGTTTTCGAATTTTCGAAAATATATGTACGGTGAAAGAAAACATCGTGAGGAAACCTTCATGCACACCTGCGAGGAGATTCGAAGGTTGTGTGAAGTCGTCCAATCCGCACTGGACCCGCGTAGACGACTAAGGCCTAATCACCCTATACAGGTAGGCTTGTGCCCCTCGGTGGGGACGTTTAATGAGCTGATGATGATGATGATGATTTTGATTATGTAAACTTATGAATTCGTATGGGTGCCAAATTACTTGAAATAAAATCTTTATATCATAGTATTAAGATGGGGGGCTTCGATCAATAATAAACAAAGGTTCTCGAGTGGCGTCCACGTAACGAAAAATGACTGTAGTCGAGTCGGAGGCAGATTCACAGTATCTAAACCTAAAATCCCATCTGGTATCTTGTGTTCCGAACATAGAATGGTGAAGGAAATATCCATGGAGTATTAAGTTAGATCTGATTTCTGTCCGGTGTAAAAGCGGCTTAATCCGGTCTTTTTCACTCACTAATTCAACGTTTTGGCTTCGGCCATTTTTGTTGAGTTAGGGGTGGCGCGTGTAAAGCGCAGTTGCAGTTGTATTTGCTGATGCAATGTAACGCCAATGCGTGCCGCGTATATTGTTGATAATGAGAATATGTGAAAATATTGTGCAGACATTTTACTATTTCGTAAAGAACACAACTGTTAATGGTGAAAAAACTTTGTTTTGTAAGCGCTTCATTAATATAAAATATCTTAATTTAATTTAATAAAAATAAGAAGCAAAAGGGCATAAGATAGACATTATTTGATTGGAATAATTGTCACCACCTGCTTTTGCCGCAAGTATTGTTAAAGACGGCTTAGGTACAAAGCATGCTTTGTACCTAAGCCGTCTTTTACAATACTTGCGGCAAAAGCAGTATAGAAATGGCAGAGCTTTCTCATTCAACCTAACATTTTATAAGTACCCACTGCTTTTTCTACCCACTGCTTTTGCCAAACCCACTATCTCATGTATTGTCGAAATTGAGCCATGTCGATGGTTTATGTTGTCTGAGTTGTGTAAAAGTGTCGTATAAAAGTTTGTCGAAATTAGATATGCACTCATCATAATTATGGCACACCACTATCTCTCCATGAAGAGCTCCTGAGTCGTGACTCCCATGGCCTGACTCTCAACCTTCCGGTTATACATGCCGAATCGCGGGAGGTGCACGCAGAACACTGCTTTACGCTAACACCGCGCCCTACAAGTTATTTCTCTCTTTGTCCGGTGTTCTTTGTCACTTCTCCCCCTTCTGGGGCATGACTAACATACGTACGCCTTCGGTTTCCGCCGTGCGGGCGTCCGTGTGCCCTGCCCTCGGTGTAACGGCTAGCTTCCACATTTTCCTCCTGGGGCTACTGAACCTCTTCTAGGTATCTCCTTCTCTCTTCGCATCTAGACGTTCCTGTATTTCGAGTCCGCCTCGGATTCGGTACCATGTCCGCTCGAAATCCCGTGCTGAAATTCGTGCCATGGACTGTCTAGAAATCAAAAATGTATGCAGGGATTACCACAATTTACACCGATAGTATAATTTACGACTACATTTAACCATGTCCCGTTAAAATCTGATAAGATAACTGTAACTTAAGGCGCGTTCCCGACCCTTGGTTCGTAAGTTAGTGACACCCCATATCAGTATTGTGATAGGCTTTTGCACTGTTCTTATGAATTATAAATTCTGTTAATTTAACTAAGGATAATGGCAGCTACAAACAAATTGATGTTAGTTATGTCGAATATTTGTTAAAATTATTCGGCGTTAGAATAAGATATTGCTAGTTTTGTAATTACTTCTTTTAGAGGTTAATAAACTTTTTATGAATAGTCATTTTTTGTTTGTTTCAAATTTTTTCTTTAGTAATTAGTTACTTAGCTGTATTTGTAGAAAAAAATATTATGGTGGTTAAGTGGTATTTTATAAAATCCTGATTTTCTTATATGTACAGATTATTAAAAAAAAAACAAAACATATCATTGGTAATTAAATTAAAAGTTGTCGGTACGGATAAATCTTCCGAAAGGCAGGTTGCGTGAGCACAGTAAATTTTTAAAGACCTTACAGACTTCTTCGATAGTGATAGGCCTGTGCCCTGCAGTTAGACTTCATTAGTTGGAAGATTGATTGATTTAACTAATAATACGAGCTTTGCTAGTATCCTTGTCCGCGCTTCAAAATAACACTATCGCTACCAATGATATTCTGTATAAATAAAGGTAGATACTCCATCCGTGCCTCAAAAACGAACCGCCAATGAGAATACAACTGTAGGCTCTTTGTTTAGGTGAATGTATGCTCATTCGAAATATGTGAATGTGTACTGTCGCTGCATTCGGAACACTTTTTCCGATTGATTTGTGCGCATATTACGAATCTATACTTTATACATCATTGATCTCTGCACGCGAACATCATGTATACTTCCAAGCAGTCTAAGATAAATTGTTCCGAGCTATATTGCATTTTGTCCCACTACTACTCCGAGTCCGGCCCTGCACTATTGAATAAGTAACACCGTCAATTTAACTTAGGAAATGACTGCGAACGCGTTGGCCCCAGGGGCGGACTTGGGATTGGATTAAAAACGCCGAGGTGCAAGTTATCTGCACTACTTACATTTATAGGGTGTAGTACAAATGAGTTTTTAAGAGCGGTTTATTTTATTTTTTTGGATTTACTCGATATTTATAAAGATAATTAAATGTATAAATATCCACTAACATTCACACAGCGCCATTAACATAGCCGTTAGCGTCAGGTTGCCGGTCACTAGAGATATTTATCATTTAAATTATGCCCAATAATTGCTGATATGACAATGTAAAAAATAAATAACCAACTAGCCCCATATTAAGCTAGGAGCTAGTAGTTAGGGTACTAAACAACTGGTTTATTTATTTATTTTGGTTCACCAGCGTTTGTTACAAAATATGAACTTAACTATCTCACTTATAAATTTAATTCTAAATATAACATAATCATTAAAGGTAAACACATCATGCAAAAGAAGAAAGACTTATTACTACTTAATTATAATCTAAACTTATAATTAAATAATATTAAAAAGATTTAAAATAACAATAAAGAATAATTTTTTAACCTTAAGCCATCTTTGGCTTAAGGTTTTGATACACATACTTATATATTTTTTTTTGTAAATACATACATATTATATATAGAAACACCCAGACCATTACAAACAGATATGTTCATGCACACAAATGTTTGTAATGCCCGGGGATCAAATCCGGAACCCGAATTTTGAAAGAATCGGGAATGTCATATATATTTGTATTCAGCTATGTTTAGCTGAGCCAAGTCAATTCAAATTAATAGTAGTACCAAAGGCTAATATCTTGTCTTTGAAAATACCTTGCACATAGTACTTTGTATAACTATAATGTAGGTGAAATTTATAGTAGACAAAGAATAAACATTGGTCGCATTCCAGTCATCTGTTATGAGCTGTAATGTAATGGCTACACATAACTTAAGCTATCATGATTCTAAGGGACTGTTTACAAACAATATGTCATTAGGGCAGCCACACAGAGGCAGCTATGACGAGCCATTTACTAAATTGTGGCGATTGTCACTTCTGAAAGGGCACATTCCATTTCCGCTTTCGACCCATAGGGCCATCCCAAGTAACAAGATGGAGGGAAGCTTTTCTGAGGTTATCCAATTGAAATTTAAGTTATGTCAATAATTAAGCGATGAGTTAGCTAGCAAGTGTGTTATAATTGGTTTGGTTTATAATTTAATAATAAATATTTACTTTCATTTATAGAAAATAAATCTTTTAAGATAAAACAGACATTACTGATAATTATTGAGAAAAGGTATCATATGAATCTTTGTATTTTGTCGGCCCATCTGGTGTAATGGTTGAGACGTTGACTACTACACCAAAGGTACCGCGATCGATCCTCGGGCAGTACAAACATTTGATGGGCTAGATGGCGCTGTGTAAATGTCAGTGAATATTTATTTAAATATGAATAGTTATTCTATACCTGTGGCCATACTTAAATAAAATAATATAGTTTATAAGACGTTTGTAATTCGGACGGATAACTTTTTTACTAATCGACGGACTTAATATTTAGAAGAGAAAGGTGAGCAACGCTTTCTTTTTAAGCCTTAACATTTATTAAGCCGACCTCATGCTCGAGCCCGCTTGCAAATCGTAGAGATTATGGTCAATTGTGAAATAGCGCCTAAGTCTGTTAAGTAAGGAAGATAGAAATCGGGGCCATTTTGTTTTGGCGGCAAAACAAGATGGCTGCCGCGAATCCCGCCAGCTCCTCTAATCCGCACCACTCTTTTTAGATAACTAAGTTGATTTCCTCCCGGATATAACTTTTTCCCGTCTATTTTGATTGATGCCTGCTCGATTAAGATCGTTTTTTTTCTGTAATGGCCGCGACCCCTGATTAGTTAACTTACGATTGTTAAAAGCGTCATTTCCGAATCGAGATCGATTGGGAATAGGTACTTAATACGGGGGTTTGATTGAGTTATTAACTCGACAGTTTACGATGTACGTGAGTGCTATTTTATAGCAGAGCCAAAGGACTTATTTGGAAGCTACAAGAATTGTAATTAGCTCGGAATTAACAAGAGCTATCACACTCGTGTGGTAATGTATGGTCTTTTATAATAACAAAGTTTCAAAGGACTACATTAATGAGTGTCAAAGAAGCTAGATTAGAATAGTGTATGCTCTAACAATGCAATGTTTAAAATTGCATTCTGATAAAATATATTTTATGATTAAATTTATTGAAACCTGAGATACATCGTTCATGAGTGTTAATTTTTTAACAATAATATTAAAACTTAATTTTACATCCTAATATGGTGATAAGTTATAAATAAGTTATAAGAACAAATACACAGCTTGACATACGCAAATAAATAACGTAACAAATAATTATTCAAATGAAAACAAACCTGACAACTCTGCTTTTGATCCAAACAACGTTAAGCCACGACCAAAATATCCTTACATTTCGGTTGGAAGAGTCCAAAGTTGATTTACTTTCACAAATTAATGGCATCTGTATGAACGCTTTAATATTGCTGGCAGATTTCATGTACATTTTGCATGATATTTTGATGGAATTAATATTATTATTGCTGTTGTTGTTTATTACGAAGTCTGGTTGCTTAAAGATTATGTTGGGATCGCCATCAATCATCATCATCAAAATCAAGTTGCGATCAAACCTCAAGGCTTAGACTTGATCACTTTATCACAAATACTTAAACGTCAATTGAAACAAAATTGAAATGACACTTTTAATTCGTCAAAATATATTTCTTAAAAGATGATATTTTATATATTTTATGAAAAGAATGCATTTAAACCTCGATCGGGAGGCAACAGTCCACACCATTGAGCCGCCGACCCGTTGCATTAATGCATAGTAACCCGTTAAATAACTGAATGCCCACATTTTTCAGGGCAAACTGCGCGCGTCCATGCGTGAATCCGCTACGGACCATCTGTCGAACAACAAAATGGCGTCAAAAATTGAAACATCCCCAATTTTTATTAAAAACTGTACAATGTTTGTGATAGCGAAAATGGTGACATCTGTCGACAGATTTAATAATCAATATAAAATTTGTTTTGTGAAATGAGTAAATTGGAAAAAATTGATGACCAAATGAATTTTTTGGACATAATGCAATTACAATATAAAATGTGCTGCTGATGATATTAACGATATAGCCCGCAACCACGGTGTCAACATTGGAGCGCCATTACCATCCTTTTCTACTGCCGGACACCATCCTTAAAGGTGAAGTATGGAGAGAAGGCTCAGGCACAGGTTCAGTCATCCCTTGTAGCAGTCACGTCATATGTTTCGATAAGTCTCTACGCGGCCTCTAGCTAAGCTAGGCATGTCATTTCCACGACATGTCTATAATGCCAACTGCGACCAATGAGAAATTCTTATTGAAAAAAAAAATCGTTTATTTAGTTTTAATATAAATCAAAACACAAACTTTAGAAAGATAGAATTTATTTGGTACACATCCAAAACATTGCACAACCATAAAAAACTGGAAATAATTTAATACTAACATATAAACCTATTTTATACTATGTCATCAATATCATATCAAAATTTTGTGGACCAAATACAATGATATTCTGTATATATAAAGGTAGATACGCCATCCGTGCCTCAAAAACGAACCGCCGAAGAGAGTACAGTTTGTAGTCTTTTGTTTAGGTAAATGTACGCTCATTCGAAATATGTGTATGTGTGCTGTCACTGAATTTGGAACACTTTTGTCGATTGTTTTGTGAGCATATCACGAATCCATACTTAATAACATCATTGACCAAATAGAAATTAAAAAGCAATAAAATAATGCAGTACACAATGACACCAAAGATCACCAGTCAGCACTAAATGTGAACGTGCGATTGTTATCTCTACGTTCATCGTCTACGATAAAAATTTGCAAAGTGTATACTTAATCATTATTGATTGTAATCAGTGTTGCCACCTTAGCCCTTTTGTGGCTAGATTTAGCACTTTTTAGTATAAGTGAACTCCAATTTTAACGATTTAGCCCGAAAAGGGCTTCTAGCTCTTTTTCACTTTTTCACTCAATCTAGCCCTTTTAAGTTCTCAAAAAGCCCTTTTTCTGGAACTAAGGTGGCAACACTGATTATAATATAGTACTGTTCTGAGGTAAGGAATGCAGATGTTAATATAATTAGAGGTATTTATGCCAGGAATCCAGACACAATAAAAAAGTCTATTTTTTGGCTTTTAAGAGTAACCGGCGTTCAAAGAGTTAAAGATTTGCGTGGCAAATTGTAACATTACCTAGGAGCGCATTATGTACCAACAATTTTCGCTAACGCTCGACTTCTCTCATTTGAATACGAATCGTCCTATATCAGCGTACATATACCGCATACCACCTGAAAAGTTTCTCTAAAAACATAAAATTTACTGAAAAATCAACCTTTGCACTGCCATGATAAGATTCACGGTGAATTTTTGGCGAGAGAGGTTATTTTTGCAAATAGTACCCAACGACAAGGTAAATCCAGTGTGAAATGAAATGCAAAGTTCTGGAGTGAAAGTGCAGTATTCCACGCGAGTAAGAGGCTTAAAAACGTGGGCGAGGATTTAGTCTATCGTGTCAATTTTCTCCGCCATTTGAAGGTAATCTCCTAATAATTTTCTTTATCATTAAGTACTTAGGTAGTGTTGTTAAGTTTTTTGTTTATTCAGTTCTTAATATTCTTACGATTTTAATGAGTCACTTTTGTGCATAAAATTATTTTATCCTGCTTAATTCTATTGTTGCAAAAGCAGGTGCAAAAAGCACTGTCGTTTTATTTGTAAATCTCTTCAATCATTGAACCCTTTTTTCCAAAGCGGATGACAGATTACGGAAAACTTATTCATAGCTTGTGTTGATAACGTTACCAAAACTTTACATTACACTTTATTATGTGCTTTGGCCTATAACTGCTTTATTTGGAGTATTTAAAAATATTATATTTAATCACGATGTTACATGAATCTAAACTTGAATGTACGCTTAAACTTGTGATATTACCAGAAATCTACACATTTTTTGGTTTTTACCAATGATATTCTGTATATATAAAGGTAAATACGCCATCCGTGCCTTAAAAACGAACCGCCGAAGAGAGTACAGTTTGTACGCATTTGTTTAGGTAAATGTGTTCGAAATTCGAAATATGTGTATGTGTGCTGTCATTGCATTCGGAACACTTTTTTCGATTGTTTTGTGAGCATATCACGAATCCATACATTTTACATCATTGGTTTTTACAGTTTATTTTATTATTTTGCTATACTTTTACATATTGTTTTGACATTTATTTTTATTGCTTATGTAGGCAGACGAGCAGGCGACCTATCTGATGGAAAACGGTAATCGCCGCTCATGGACAATTGCAATGCCAAGGGCAAAGCCATGCCGCTGCCTATCAAGAGGAAAGGGCTCTCTTTAAACCTCGTCGAATTAATAGTGGAAGGTACTCTGACTACTACTATTTAAATGATTACTGGTTTTGGTACCCGGTTATAAAATCGCGACATAAGTCGGAATTTGAAATATGTATTTCAATGCAATAGGGATGATGACATTTTTTTTTCTGCTATTATATCCATGGACCGCATTATAATAGGAACATTGGTAAAAAAATTACTCCGTTAACATTAAAACTCACAGAGATTTTTCAATTCTAAAAACACAATAATGGACTTTCCCAAAAACGCTTCATACAAATGGCTACCTAGTTATGACGTCACGCCTCAGTAATTCGTATGCATAGTTTGTGAATTTTGTACTACAACTATATTAAATGTTGCGTTTATTCAAATGGTATAATAGCAAAAGTTGCTTTAAGTTATATGTGTTATCCTTTTGTTTACAATTTTTTAACAATTAATGTACTTTAAAAATGGACTTGCCCACCCACCTTTGAAGACTAATAAAATTCATAAAACATGAGTTTTCGAGCTGAGAGTAAGCACATCGTTATTTTTAACCCAGATTTGTAATAATATAAAATAGTTCTTACGATTCCAGGACCCAGTCATCATGCCTATTGTATTGTAAAAAACTAATATAATTTCAAAATAAAGTCGTCCGCAGAGGTATGAGAATACTCCAAATTCAAAATGTATGATGGAAATGATGCTCTTCGTTACTTGTCAGTGGTCATGACTAACTAACGAGTCACTTTTAATTTAAAATCCTCGCAAATATTAACAGCGAACAACCGCAATAAACTTTCAATTATGATTTGAAATTCGAAGCTCATTCGGTGGGAATTATGGCCAGGATGCGGCCAATCGCAATTAGCTAATGGAACCGAAAGCCAATGAGCGCTGGGATATCAGTGCGCAGAAAATCGGTTTTGAATGTAGACACTCCGCTGTCTTTTATTTATTTTTACTGACCGCTATTTGTTATAGTTGAATTCGTTTATAATGAAAATGGCAGAATTCCATGTTGTGTTAGGGTACTTTCCAAAGCTTTTATTACAGATTGCACATAAGATACCGTGTAATTTAATGAATCTTGGAGAAGTGCCTTAAAGATACTTCCATGACATTTTTCCAGGTATTTGATCCTCAATCAATTATTTAATAGTACAATGCACACGATTATTTAATTTGTATCGTATTAATATTAATATCTTTTTATTACTAAAATTTATTTTGTCTGTTGAATTATAAAATAGATAAAAAATATATAACACTTGAAGTAAGAGAATGGCAATCATCAAAAAATAATTATTTTAAGGACTTGGCTCTACTCGTTGTTAAAACGAAATAAACTGATGCAATATTTACTTATTACTGAGTAACAAAACAAACAGTTGATTCGCGTGAAACTTCATGCAAGCGAGCCAACAGAGATTCCCTACGTGAGTTACGTAAGTCTTAATATTTAAACATCCTTAGCGACTGCCTTCTAAAGTTCTGGATAACTCAATTTGCTGATCCACTTTCGGCGTCGGGTGTACCCGCCTAGGTACAGGGGTGTACACAAATCGGAAACTACTTTTAGGCTTATTCGGCAAGTTTTCTTATTTAATAACCAAGCTATCGTGTTGTACATTCGAATCTACATAAGTAAACTTAAACATTTGTCTTTGTTAGCGAAGAGGGTTAAGTGACTTCTGAAGTTAAAAAAGGAACGTGCCTTCCCGAAAACGATTACCTTAATTTAGGAAGAAAAACTTTCGTTTTTTTTATCCTAACGTTCCTCAATGATATTCTGTATATATAAAGGTAGACGCCATCCGTGCCTCAAAAACGAACCGCCGAAGAGAGTACAGTTTGTACTCTTTTATTTAGGTAAATGTGTTCGAAATATGTGTATGTGTGCTGTCACTGCATTTCGAACACTTTTTTTTATTGTTTTGTGAGAATATCACGAATTCATACTTTTTACATCATTGACGTACCTAACAAAGGTTCATCATCATAAGCTCATTATACATCTCCACCAAGGCAATAATATTACCCTCCCCATTCAAGGCAATAATATTACTTTTAAAACTACAAATTTATCATAAGAAAAAAGTGGTTGATAACGTTTATAAGTAAAACTTCTGACTAGATGTCGAAACCAAACATCGTTGATTGTTTTCATAGTATACCTACATCATAAATCATAATATATTATATATTTTTTAATTTAACCAATTTGGAAGTGTCTCTCGCGCATACTATTCAATTTATAAAAAAATGCATGTTTATTTTGAATCCTCAATAGCATTTTTAAAGACATACAATCAGTATAATTTTAAAGATATACATTGATATCCCACACGTGTGCTGAGCGATGACCATTATTTACATGCTTCCTGAATTTTGTGTTTTGGTTTTTCTGCATTTATTTATTTAACAAAAAGTAAACTTTCGATTAATAATATTTGTAGTTTCGGTTGAAGTTCGCGGTCTGAAGACCAATCTCTTGAAGTTTGAGTGTAGGCACCGGTGCAATGCGTGAATGATTTTTTAGTATTGTATATTTGAATGACAAAGAACGAGTTTGATATCAAAAAGAGAAATTCCCATGTTTAAAATCACACCCCACTATAAATATCATGCCACGGCTGGTTATTACCAGGCAATTTGTTCACAATGAAAATTTATTTTTCTCTCATCGATGGCTTTTATGGGCGACGTTTATATTATATTTGATAGATGGCGTTGCGTGTATTTTAATATGCAGCCCATATGCACTTGTTTATGGAAGGTTTATGTCACATTTTACTAATAAAGATTTGAGAGGGCAAATAGTAATTTTTTTTGCAATGCTTCCTCCCCGTTGGTTTTTAACCTACGACCACTGGATCAAGTAGCGATTTATGTACAAAACTACGGATACCAGATCTTGTATTATAGAAACTACATTAGTATCCTAATATATGTAACAAAATACGTATTTATTAATCCTCATCAGCTCATTAAACGTCCCCACCGAGGGGCAGAGCCTACCCGTATAGGGTGATTAGGCCTTAGTCGTCCACGCGGGCCCAGTGCGGATTGGACGACTTCACACACAATCTCTTCGCAGGCGTGCATGAAGGTTTCCTCACGATGTTTTCCTTTACCGTATTTATTAATAATTACCATAAATAGGGCTTCGGAGCCATAACTTAAGCAGTATTTTTTCAACACAAAGTCACTTGTCACCAACAAATAAATTATCAGAGACCTCTACGGTTAGGGTTACAGCATGGATCACAGATCACTTTCACACCTTCAAAAGTGAAAAATGTATTGGCATATATATTTTTACATGTTTATCATCAACATCACATTATCTCAAACGGTCTTTACAAAAGGGAAACAATAAAAAAGCAATCGCGCGTAACTCCTGCAAAAGCGCGCAGATAAACCGAAGCAAAACATCCAACAAACTCCTCACTAATCTTCCGCCATTTTGTTTTGCCTGTCAGTGCCGAAAAGGCGCCAAAACGAACCAAAGTCCAACGGCTTAAGGTTGTACCGCTTTTTTACAGGTAAAATGTAAATACGAAAAATAGGGATTAATTTGGATTCCAATTTCAGGTAGTCAAGAATCAACAAGGTCGAATTGAGTAGCCCATTAAGATAAGGTAAAAAGTTTTAATTCTAAGGACCCTTTACTGTGTTCTATTTGCTTTGCTCTCGGCTCGCCAGTTTTATTTTTCCCTTTTCCGTTTCGGTCCGCCGTTCGCTCACGGAATTCTAAAAAGACTAGCTTGCATGAAATCAGACACAGTTCAAACAATGCTTTTGTTTTTCGACAAAATATTGATTTGAATGCATTTTACTTTATACGAATAGCCGTATGCTATTTCGCTCTTGGAATACTTTTTTTGACATTTTCAGGCAATATCTAGATGTTTTTATGATGTTGCTTTTTAAACTCACAAACGTAAATAATAAGACTTCTATTTCGATAATCTACTACCACAACTAAGTTCATAAAAAGATTCTGTTTGAAGCATCCTATATTATAGGACATAAAGACTAGAAATGCACATAAAGTCATATAACCAAGTAACTGTGACCTTAGTGGGAACGTTCTCGTTGGTTTCACCGAGATTACGCCCGCTTCTCTTGTAAAAGGATGACATATGATATTTTATTCGCATAATATGTTCCCTCGAAAGTCTGAAGTCGGGAACATTTTCTGCATCGAATAAGACAAGTTGGTTAAAATTTATCAAATGTCTAAGTCTAGTTACAAGCATAAGGAACTGGCAATGTTATTGATTTTTAGACGTTTAATGATGTTTGAAGTAATTTTAGCTTAATTGTATACATCAAACAGTAATCAAGGGTTATAGCTTGTTGTTTTAATAAACAACGAATAATATAACGATACAAAACTTAATATCTGTGGAAAATAAAATGATAAAACGTAAATATTATAATCTGTATTAATAAAAACACTAAGTGAAACACACAAACTGAATTCTTTGTCATGGTAATCTTAGGTATGACGAAGGTATGACTTGCAAAAAATTGAGAATATAGCCATTTTTAAGTGTTCCGTAGCCAAATGGCAAAAAACGGAACCCTTAGATTCGTCAAGTCTGACTGTCTGTCTGTCCGTCCGTCCGAATAATACAACCCCTTTTTTCTCCGAAACTATAAGAACTACACTATTCAAACTTTGTGAGTATATGTATTCTGTGAACCGGTATTAGGTTTTGACAAGAAACTTGAAAAAATTATAATATACTTTGGGGAACCCCAAAGTATATAAAAATTTTTTCAAGTTTTGAACTGAAACTCAAAAATTTTTGTTCATCAATCGCTCCCGTGTGAGGTATTAATGTGTAGAGCTTAAAAAATGATATCGAGGTTTTTAATATCATTTTTTTTATAAATTGAATAGATTGCGCGAGAGACACTTCCAAAGTTGAAAAATTTGTGTCCCCCCCTCTAATTTCTAAAGTATGGGGTTGATAAAATCGAAAAAAATATTATGATGTATCTACAAAAAATATCTTGCAACGAAATTTAGTTTGAACAATTTCTGGTGAGTAGTTTTTTTTATACGTCAAAAACGGTGAACCACTATTTTTCATATTAAAGCTGTAGTAGGTGCCTAAATAAATAAAAATGACATTATTTTATGTTACTTGCTGCTCTGGAACCCTCCACGGGCGAATCGGAGACGCGCTTGGCCAATTTTTTTTAAATGAGAACCTACTTGTGCCAATGTAATTGTACAAAAAAAAATTTTGATACCCTAACAGTCATGACAAACACTTTGTGATTGATCAATAATACATATTACAATAAAAATTTTTTGAAAAAATAAATTGAAAAATAATAAGTAATATATAATTAAATATGTGGTGAGGCGGAGGGTGGCGCAGGCGCGGTGGGGCGGCCGGCGTCCGCGCACTGAATACAGTATTACGAGCTATAATAAATTAACGAATTGCTTAGTACAATATTATAATTTATTTATTTATCATTTGTTTTGTAAAACTTGTATATTAAATGTATATGTATTGGTTTCCCATAAAACATTATATAATATGAGAACAATAATTAGGTCGAATGAATGCCAATGATTCAAAAATCACACATTCATTCACATTTATGTATTGTAAACATTTATACATACGGTTGATGGTTTAACGTCCCACTGCAGAGAAAGACCTTCCCACACAGCAATACTAATTGGAACATTCTCCTACGTAGAAGACTATATGCGGATGTTCATTGGAAAACGGAATTGCTTACCCAATTTATCATATATTGGATAAGCAAATTGTTCCCCCATCGCAGACATCCAATTTATCTCTGAGTGCGTTATACAGTAGGTCACAAAGCTGTTGCAGTTAGCTCTGTGCACTCAATGCAAGAGCTGGATTTATGCGATTTGCATAGTGTACCAAGTGCAGAAGTGTTACTACATTTTGGGTGGCAACTAATATTAGACAGTGGCAAACGAACCATGCTGAGGTGCCTGTGTACCAATCAAACTAGGATTTCAACTCCGGAAATCAGTTAATGAAACCATGATAACTCTATTTTTGTGCATCAAATTATGAACAATGTCTGGAGGAAATCTGTATGAATCCACATTACGGGTTAACAGAAAATGACTAGGGTTGTTTAACGGTACTAAGTACAAAAGAAACATAATATTGAAGTAATAGAAGTTCCAAAATAACGATCACGGAAATATGTACGTTTATTTATGGCAATATGTTTCTTTTGCAATATATACAAATCATCAGTATCAGATCATTAAACGCACTTACCGAAGGGCACGAGCCTACCCGTAAGGGTGTTTAGGCCTTAGTCGTCCACGCGGGCCAGTGCGGGTTGGACGACTTCACGTACAACCTTTGAATCTCTTCGTAGGCGTGTGCAGCTTTCCTCACAATGTTTTTCTTCACCGTAAGAGCATCGGAAATGATATGTACGTTACATATAATTTCGAAAATTCGTATACATATAGGTACGTGGCAGGATTTGAACCACAGCTCTCCCGGTAGAATGGTAACACAGTCCACACCATTGAGCCACCGGCGCTCTATATATACAAATAAATGATTTGATTTCATATGATTAATGTAAGGGACATAGGTCGATTACGTCCCTTACGTTAAACTTCCCTGTCCCTTTTATTTCTGTGGTCGATAACATGATTGCATTCCATAATTATGCACATGTTCAGTCTACTACTCATAAAAATGCCCCGTGTTGTAATACGATTTTCAGAAAACTGACGTTTTGTTTGCCATATGAAGCAACGTTTCTAATAAACTGTTGGTTATAATATTATCCCGTGTTTCTAATTCTAAAGTCCCAGCCAAGGCATCCTCAATACGATCAATAATGAATGCTGCCCGGAGTTTCATGTAACCAGCATGTTTCAAGTCGCAATAGCAAATAGAGGCTGTTAATCTGTTGACATTGCAGCCGGTCACGTGGATCGAATAGAGATACGTGGTAAACCGGGACGCACTAGGGCTGGGACAGCTCTAGTCCGCGTTGTACCGATTCATTTATGAACACAACCTTTTTTGCCATTGTCAAAATCTTTCTGTCGGAACCTTTTTTTTATTAATTGTAGACACATAATTGTTACTAAAATTAATAAAAAAAACATTTTTCGATGTAAATGGATCTATTTTACAAGTAATGCATTGGTTTGCAGTTAAAAATGTATTACTAAATACAAAAAAATACCACTTGTAGTTCTCTTTGAGATTAAGGTAAACGCAAACATTACACGCTATTTATCTTCGGGCAAGTAAATCTCCCTCAATGAGATTTTTTAATGCTCCTTCAATTTAACAATACTGAAGTTGCAATATGTCAGCGAAGTGTTGCTCGATTTTCATGCTATTAAGCGTTTTCAGTAAAACACGTGCACATTACAATTATTTGCATCATTCAGATAATAATAATCAATATCCATGGCAAGTTGAAGTGGCAGTGGGCTGGTCACGTATGTCGTAGAACCGATGGCCGTTGGAGCAGACGAGTTCTGGAGTGGAGACCGCGTCTTGGCAAGCGTAGCGTAGGACGCCCTCCGGCCCGATGGACCGACGACTTGCGGAAGGTCGCTGGTGGGAGCTGGATGAGAAAAGCGGAGGACCGGGATATCTGGCGCAAAATGGGGGAGACCTATGTCTAGCAGTGGACTGCGATAGGTTGAAGAGAGAGAGAGAGATGGACATTCACACAACACCATCCCACCACAAGTTAAATTTGAAGTGTGTATTACGGGAACTAAACAACTGATAAACATATTTATATACATTTTTTTGTAACAGACATGTTCATGTACATAAATCTTTGCACTGCTGAGAGATAGAAATCGGTACCCGTCGGGTACTATATACCCGACGTCTCAACCAAATGGGTCGACAATGATCTTGCTTTTTAGTTAATAATTTTCAGTTTCCATTTGTTATATCAATAAAATGATGTTTTTAATGTATGATTATCAACAATAATTATACTGTTTCGCTTGTTTGTGAATTGTAATAAAGTATTTGTAATAGGCTTGAGAAAGGTTATAAAGTAATAAAATAAACTCTCGAATACAATTCAAATTAAATTACATACTAAGAACCGTCCCTCTATCCGTATGTTTATGAACATCACTAGGCCAAGAAACGTGTGCGGCCTCAGCGTACACCGTTGAAATTCTAAAGGCGGAAATGCCATTCTACTTATACTTTGCTAGAAAATTGTAATTGGCTTTTTCTCTACACATCAGCATCGAAAATTATACAACTTATGAAAAAGTTAATTTTTAAACGAAAATTTGTTGCTCCTGAGAGAAATCGTACACTTAAAAAATCATTTTATTGAAATCAATAACTAATTTGTTACTTTTGGACATCGCATCACAAGTACAAAAACAGTATCAATCATTTATTTTTTCGCGTATTATAGAAATAAACATTTCTAGCTTTTTGAATTTTTAATTTGAATTTAGCTTCTAGTTCGTTGACCTGATCTGTTCTTTTGGTTTTTAAATATCTGCGTTAATTTAGACAAGATATTGTGTTGCAAGTGGCAATATTATTCGTTTAATTATTCGGTAGATTTAGTTTTCCGAACTAGCGGTTGATTTATAAAAAAAAAGTAAAATAATTTCATGATTCAAAAGTACATGAAAGATTTATTTGCATATTGAGTTGAGTTTATGTTTCTGAACGTGTTGCATCCTGCTGAGAATATAGCGACGGTCCTAAGCCGGGGGTCCTATGGAGGGGGGGGGGAGGCCTTAATCTATATACCTAATGTAGGAGCAATACTTGATTATTTTGCTTACTAAGTCTAAAATAAAATTATGTTAAATTTTATTTTAGACTTAGTAACAACATTTTCGCCACGAAACATTTCGTATTAAAAACGGTCTGTTAAATCTGCTTACAAAGGTAAAGACACACACTTCCTCAAATAAAAAAGCCCATAAAAGTGAGGGTAATCCATCACAAGGTTCCGCGGTGAATTGTTTCACCGTCACGCGAGGGCTGCCGCACTGAAAAACGGCCGGATACCCAATTTATACGGACAGTTTTTCTGGGGTTCCGTACGGTTGCAAAAAAAAATACGAGCGGGAGTTCACACAGATTTGAGTTGAATCTATTTTTATTTATTTTGCAGTGTTGCTTTTCCAAATAATGTTAGTTACCATATGAAAACTTTGAAATCTTGTAAGTTTTACGTGTTAAGTATAAGGCTCGCATATTTTTCTTTTCCCTGAGATTTGCTTGCAATAACTTATTCTTAGTTCACTCTAGAACACTTTTTGCGACTTATGTTACCTGCCATTTCATCGTGCTGATCTGGCGAGCTATATGACTTAGTTTCTACACGAAAATCAGCATTTTGTTAAACTACATATAATAAGAAAAAACACCAAAGTTCGCTCTGTTGCCCTTTTGACTTAAAAGAGTTGAGCCGTTGCGAAAATCAAGTATTATTATTAGTATTTGAGGTGCGCTGAAGAATTTGGTGAATATCGTCATCATGTTAGCAGGCCCTCACACATTAAACTGGTGAATTCAATTCACGGAACACTTCGCTTTCGAAAAAATCCCGTTCACCTTTTGCTTTAGTCAAGTGGCTTTATCGTTCATTTGGATCTGGTATATATTTATAATACAACATTTTTGTATTATAGCATCCTTGTTAATTAACATATATCAATAAAATTTAAATTTATAAGATAAAATGTTATAAACATATGTTATTTTATAAAATACTGTAAGATTATGGTGATAAAACAAATAAATTACTAAATTGAATTTCATATTTATTTGTGGTGGCAGCCCTACCGAGGGATTTACGCATCGTAACCCTTTTTGCGTGGCTAGGCCTCAAACAACGAAAGATTTTCCGTAACAGTGCAAACAAAAGTGACTATTAATCTTTTTTAACTTGAATTGTGCCAGATTTTTCTACACACTCGTTAAAATTTGTAATATTATTATTCGTGGATGTAACACTTAAGCGTGAGAATTTAACCCTTTTTTTCGAAAATACTTCTAATCCTTTTAAACGATAATATTTTGATCCATCTTATGACTTTCGAAAATTGGTAACATAAATTAATGCTAATTGCATCTGTCTCAATCATGACGAATGCTCGTTTAAGCCGTTTACAAAGACCATTTAAGAAGACCAGAGTGCCTCCCGGTTATTTTAGGAACCTATTAACTAACATTGAGGTTCAAAGTGGATGTTGAGGAGTCCAACGAAATTGTCAATATGCTCCAGAAAATTCAACTTTATTCGCTTTGTAATAAGATTATATTGCACCGTGTTACCATTACGCGTTTACTTCGATATATCATTGATATTTTTGGAAGTTCTTAGGACGATTCAAACGATATTGAACCATGAATTGCTAAAATTAGAGTTGGTTTTTCTTAGACAAATACAGAACTGGATTGCTAGGAAGATACAGCTCCTTGGCAAAATTTAAAGGACTCTTGGTTTATTAATGACTGGAATCTTTGGAGGGTGCAAGCGTTTATTTATTTGAACATGGGCGTTTGGACACGTTTCCGGCAATATATACGAGTGAGAGATCACTTTAGTTAAGTTGGTACAGGAAAGCCGAAGGGTAAAATTATGTTTTTTACGTAAATAAAAGTAGGTATTACTAAGCATATAGAATAACTTTGTGTACATATTCCTATTTGTTTTATATGGAATTAAATATTTTATGATTTTAAATATGTTGCAAGCAATCTGTATTATTCAGGTATTGTATACAAATTAAGATGTTTTCTAGCTTGTCCCATAGTTCATTTTTAATTAATAACTTAAGAAACAATACAATCATGTTAAAACAAGACGTAGGTCTAGTCTAAATAATATTTGAAGTACTTAAGTAATTATTTTATTCTCTATTAATTACTAATTAGACGAGAACGTGGAAGAAGCAAAGAAGGCAGAATTCTGAGATTAAATAATTATTAAATCTTGTGACTTAATTACTCAGCTCACTTGTCAATATAACGAGCCATATCGAGAATATCATAAAAATTTTCATGATTTTTTCGTTATTTAATGCCAGCTGATTGTAAAGCACATCGATAAAGTCAAAGAAGAAATCAATATTAATACCGTTGTATTATCGGCTGAAGTATTAAAGGAACAGATTTTTTTGTATGAGTTTGAAATTGGGTCATTAAATTTAAGCCGTAAGTTAATTTAGGCCGCGGTAAGTACCTACGAGTCCGATTAGCAACTGCAAATATTTATTTAGGTCAATAGGAATTTGGTAGATCAAATGGTATATATTAACATTTCATAGATAGGTATATATGTATAAAAAGCATTACTAAGGTAAGTAAGTACAAACTATATAAAAAAGGCCTCTTAACTGATATATAATTCGTTTTTCTAAGTTCATCCTTCATATTTAAAAGGTAGGTATGACCAACTGCGTTTTTCTGGATCTTAAGGTGTAACTATACCTTTCAGGATAAGCGTCAATATTATAGAAACACACAATCGCGCACATATTTAATTACCAGGAATACGTTTAAATAGCATGTAAGTATTTGATACCTTAATTACACACCAAACTTAAGGAAACAAATTTATAAGATAATGCAAAGCCGTTTTTAAACACTTCCGTTCCCTATGTTACATTAACCAGATTTACCCCTAATGAGATAAACCGGAGGAAACAATGGAGCTTGTAACCATAAATACAAAGTAATTCGACTCCAGAGTTCATTAACGAAAATGAGTAACTCCGACATAACAGGAAAGCCTCAGGCTCCTTAATTATGGCGACACGATTACGTGCATGGACAAATATTTCAACAATTAGCTGTTACTTAATTGAATAATTCCATAAATCGTTCAGACGAAGCAGGATTTGTGAATTTTGGACAAAAAGTTGTTGTAAACGCTACTATTGGCACAATTGTTTAGTCGATATTGATATTCCATACCGTTCCATAAATCGAATATGATAACCCTATCAACTTAGCTTAGCTCTGTGGGAAGGTCCGTGTTCCACAGTGGGATGTTTTAGGCTGATTATGAAGATGATGGCATGGAAACTTTCTCGTTACATTTTCAAAACACAAACACAAATAAGTGGCAAAGAAGTTAAAGTATTCATAGGCACAGAACATTTTTTTCCTGTCGTTTTGTTCCTGTGTCTGTGTTTATACAACGAACCCTTTTCTGTGTTAGCAAGAACAGAACTAGTTCGAGGTAATCTACTTAAGGAAATGCGTGCGGAGTTACTATTGGCTGAGAGCTTCGGTAAAAGTTTCGTTGTGTTATTTTTACAGGTACATGTGAGGGCTGATCTTGGTCAAACCTCAAAAAGCTACGGTTACTACGTTGCATCCATCTGAAAAATAAACATGCAGCTTTGGCCATCAACTCAATCTCTTCAAATCTTAGAGCTAGGCTTAAGAGTAGTCCAGCTGTGGTTTGGCTGGTAAAATAATCTGTGTGACCTTGACCTATTAGGTGACGCCTACTTTAGCATTTCAAATAAGATATTCTTTATTAAACAAAAATATTACCCTAATAACTAACATGTTATTGATAATTCGTAAATTAACAAACGTAGACATTTTTTATAGTTCACTGTTTTGATATCTAAACTCCTAATAAAATAAGTAGTTGGCACATGAAACGCTTATTGTGTGACCAATAGGCCAAATGTAAAAGACAAGATTTTTCACTCAGAAATTTGTTTTCACATGGAAGTCATTTATGGCGGAAAATGCGATTTTTTAAGGTATGTTTTATTGTGATATAAAGCTGTACTTACATATATTATTATCTTTTAATCCTGAACATTTTTAATATAATTTGATTATATGAGTTCATTTAAATAAAAATATTATTTTGATGTAAGTATTTTGTTCATTAGTGTACATGCGCAGACGGCCGCCATTTTTGGTCTTCTTTGGTGAATCGTACTATACCTGTCTGTAATATTATATCTCTGTTCCAGGTTTAAGGTTAGGTCAAGTGGACAGTCATTCAAATCCTATTCCATACTGATATATCCCCACTGGTAGTAGAGATACTAAGAATTGTTCAACGAAACTACTGAGAGCGAGTAACATAAGTATTGTTATGCTATTTAAAATTAAAGATCTCCAAAAAAATTTATTAATATTGGTAGCAATAAATCCTTGATCGGCAGACGGATTGAAAAATAGCAGTACTAATCTACAGGTTACTTGTGTTGAAATAAAACTGCTAACTGTTCATTGCATGTTTGGTTTCTATATGTCACCTCTTATGGGCTATAGCACCCGTGGGACGAGTAGTGGAAGTACAAATTGTACTTTAATCTGTCGTCACAGATTTAAGTATTTCAGCAAAACCACACAGCTAAAGTTTAGTATTCAAGCTAACAATAGAAGTTAAAATATAAATAAAACAAACACCTCAATAATGAATTTTTATTCTAATTAAATTTAAGTGGAAACATGAATTCTTATAACATGAATCTAAAGAAGGAAACGCTATTATATTCTTAATTATGAAATACTTATCAAATTAACAAATGTCTTTCATTTTGTTGTTCAAAACATTAAACAAGATCGGACTAAACGCATGCTCTTATGGCACGTGCGTACCCTATGAGAACACTCATTAGTAATACAAAACAAAACAATTAATACATAAAATTACGCAAATAATAATTGAAAAACATAGATTTTGCGATACTGTGCCGATAAAGTGCTTAATTTAAGCGCGGGAAGGGAAGCCATCTTTTAAATCATGTTCTTAATATAAAATTTTGTTTTTTTTTCTATTTTATTCCATTCCTTGAAAATAAATGGCAATGGAATTTATTTAAATGTAAATGGAACTTTGCTAATGTCACTGTAGATTTAAAAAAAAAGTTTAACTATTTAATTCATAAAGAAGCTCCCCTCACCAGCACTTCGTAATTTATGTAAGCTCATCAGTGCCAAAGGTACACTACCTATGTTAAAAACGTTCAACAATTTCTGTATTTTAAAACATACTTTTACAATTTATCTTTATATTTTCATCATTATTTTGAGAAGGCACATGAAAATTTCTTACAAATAAATTAATAAATCGATAGTGCTGCCGTATTATATTTATTTCATCTAAAAAGCAAAACTGATTATTCAACGCCGAATTGAAATTAATATTCTTATAACTGGCGCGCCGTCGCCAGCCAGAAAACCAATCAAAATCATCCCAGTGCTGGGAAGAGGTCCTTATAGGATCGTAGTAAGTCACCTCCGAAGCTACGAATCATTACTATCTGTAGCCCAATCATCAAATGTCCAACAATAGCCGGAATGCTACATACCTTGGATTGTCCATCAAACAACCGAGCGATCAAATTCAAACTCAGTCAAGAGTACAATTTTAATTTGCGCTTATATTACGTATAATATTATAAACAAGTCTTACACACTATATAAAAATACAACAATATTCATCGGTTAGAACACGACCGACTCATTCGCCTAATGCCCAAGTCAACAGAGCTCCGCAGTGGTACCTAGGTGATATGCCACAGATTATATCTTATTTGTACACGCTAAAGTTATTTCATTTACAAAATGTCTATTTAAAACTCAAATATTTGGATAACGTTTCTAAAACCCGAGAGGTATCCCGACAGAGTTAACTTCGAGAAAAGCCCTTCCAAAAGCTTACTAACCATGATTCATTAATTTAATTACTTTGATCCCGAATCAGATAATTCTTATAGCCAGTGTGCATCTTTTATTACAATTGAAATGAAACACAGCGGTACAATTAGTAACAAAATTGACAAGCTTATATACAACATGATACACATTTTCGCGGTGTTATAGATCATGAAATACACTTTTCTTTTCCATTACGCCGTGTACTTTGAGACGGCACACGTTCGGGAATATTTCAATTTCGTATTTCTTATGAAACAAGAACCCTTTCAAAGTTACATCAGGCTTGGTTAGGTATCAAGGAAACATAGGACATTATATTTTGTACGGAACCGCGTAAACTCACACTGTCAAGTTTCACGGCCATACATCATGAAAAAGTATTTTCGCATACTACACCTACATACACTACTAGTAAGAAAAATATATAATTTTATATCAAACTAATTTATGAAAGCTCGTGAAAATATCCTCAGTAGTCACATATGAAATTGTCTTTTACATTTATAATACTACAATAAATACATGTCGAAGTAAACGAACCAGCGCTAAATGAACTCCAAAAGACGAAAGACACTTATAAAATATCAAACAATCCAAACGAAATAGAGTTCACTATATCAATTTAATTTCCGAAAGTATTTAGAACACCCGTATTCACAGCAAAAGAATAAGTATCCTCAATTTTGACATTTGAATTCAACCTATCATATCACTTGGATAGTTTTCTGATTTACGCATATTATAAACACTTTCCGATGCAAACATATTGTAACACTAAAACACGCAAAACTTAAAATTAAATAAGAAACAAACGAAAAATCTTGTCTTTAGTTTATGCTGCTTTTAACTGACTCAATCTGTTTCTGTTTTTCATCATCAGGAGGATGCAGTAAGTATAACATTAAACTATTGCTTTGGTCATATAGCAGCCAAAGAAATGACTTGTCTTTTATGAAGAATTACACCAAATAATTAGGAAACATAAATTGTAAATGCATATCACAAACTGGCCACGAACGATATCAACAAACATTACAATCAAAGCAACAAGTACGACATACAGTAGCGATGTTTATATACTCATATATTTATATTTAAAGTACAAAATTTCAAGTGTTAATTTACTGCCTTAAATATTTGTTTTCAAAAACATGTCTACTCAAATCTATGGAAGCCAAAACGTTAATGACGTAGCTATAACATCGTCTACAAAATGCGAAATAAATGTATCATTTACCCTATGCATTATTGTAAACATATGCATCTAATAATACCGAGATAGCTTTTCTAAAAACAGTTTTAAAACAGTGGTCCTATTATTAAAAATTCAAGAAGTTAAGAAAATATAGCAGTGGTCCAAGATTTGGTTAAAATTAATGAAGAGTGTCCGACTTCGGTCGCCTCAACTGTTACTATTCATGATATTACATTACCCCGTCCATATAGATTGTATCAAAATTCAACAATACCTACTTCAGAATCCATTGCTGAAGTCTCATAGATAATTTTCTTAAAATGAAACGTAGAAGAGCTATCCCATATCTTTACTCATTTAAAAATGATTTTTCATTTTAATATTATATCTTTTGATTGTGGTTCTGACCCTGCCTCGTTAAAGCGATATAACTATTATTATGGTACCAATATTATTACAAATTGTTACATTCCCTTAAGTCTAAACTACAACAAGCATGACAAAACATTGTAGGCCGATAGGAACTGAAGATCGATAAACCAACATCTTTAGTTACTTCACTAAACAAACGATAGTCCAAGACAAACAAATCAGTACTAAGAATTCTAATAAATTTTAGAAACAAGAAACAGAAAACGTCAAAGACAGTGCGGCAACTGAAACAATGCGGAAAATAACCTATACTTAACCTAACTCTCACTTATAACACAAACTTACTATGTAGCACTGTAAGTCATAAACAGCCCTTTGAGTACAAATAACGTCCATGACTGTTGCGCCTCGCTAATTGTCAAGTGTAAAAGTTACTTCCATATCAGGATTAAGGAATTCGTTTAAGCTATCAATAGTATCCAATTTACCATCAAAATGTTCAATTAATTCTGATATGACAGCTTTGTGTTTATCTTTATTATGTTTAACATCAATTTCATTGTCAACATCAATTTTATTATTACAATTATCATTAATATGTTTATCGGTATCGTGTATATGTGTATAGTTTTGCATATTTCGCCGTCGGCTTGTAGGGCGATGCGAGGCGCGTGTATGACGCCATTTGCAACTATGAGTTCTCGGGTTCGTCCCAGTCGACGCTCGCCCATTGGGGAAGCTCGGTCTCGTACTCCCAGCCAGGTCCCTGTTTGGATAATGATTTACATAAGTAAGAATTTTTGCTTTGTATAGCAATTACGTATACTGCTACAAAAGGTCTCCCTATATTTGTTTTTGATTATAAGCAATATAATTCTGTGTATTACCAATGTTTTGAAAATACTTAATACTGATTCTTCTCAGTTCAAAATTAGTCCAATTACAGTGACATTAATAATTGTTCTTTACGGACCTAAATCGAGAAATGTAGAATATGAAACTTGGATAGCTAACTTAATCTGAGGATATGTGTATATCGGTGAATATTTTCGTATCATTTTTAAGCAATTAGTCATCTGAATACAAACACGCACGTGTGGTTCATTCGGGCGACAGTGCGTCCGTTGAGATTATTCTTTTAAATTTCGGCACTGATTTTTCATTCCGTATCAATTGTTTATGTGTTATGTTTTGTTAATGATACCTGTTTATGTCAAAATGAATGAAAAATTTATATAAAATAATAACCTTGTATTTCCATGCGTGCAAGTACATGACGAGGTCCCTGGGTCGCGGGTCGCGGTACCGCACGCGGCACTCGTAGCAGTGCGGGTCTGGCGACAGCGCGTCCGTCGAGCCGCTCGTCGAGCTGCTCGCCGAGCTCGCTACGGCTGGGGTGCAGCCGGTCTGCGTCGCCACTGTCACCTTGTCAGACTGCAATAGGATATTCAAATTTTAACGAAACGATTCCTCGAATAACGTGACCCTTCGTGCTTCGAAAGGCCCTAAAATCTACAGTATATTGAATTTCTACCATGTCTATAAAAAAATTGTCTGATATGTTCTGAAAACTTTACAGTAAGGTAGGGTTGTCAGATCATACCGTATAAGAATCTTTCAAAATGTCCACTTGACCCTTAGTTATTTTGCAGGGGTATGACTGGCCCAGACATAAATGACTATAGGGCGAGTGCGGCCTTAGCATTTTATCAGAGTAATCCTTACTCGCACCACTGGCCAATTCGCATTGGCCCTCATGGTGGGTTATGTCCCCAATGGGTAAAAACAACACGGGGAGACCTGTGCCTTAAAATAAGACGTTATAGGGAGTTCGTATCTTGCATTTACCTATGCTTCTTAAGTGATTGTAGTATGTTCATCTAAATAATGATAAGCCAATTATCACTTCATTCAAAAATAAAAACATAGGCAGTGTTTGGCTAAAGACAAGTTATGCTCAAAGGCAACAAATAAGACAAACAGTAGGAAATAAGACAAATACAACTAGGAGAAAACTTTAATTAGAGTTATAAAGTTTTCTCCTAGTTGACAAAAGTGACACAGTTGATTCTTTAATACTATCATGTAATGTAGATATTCTAGTGGATTGCTTACCTTGGCATCGTTGGAGTCTTCATTAAGGGCAGGCGATGGAGCGGGAGATGGGGCCAGGGTGCACACTGGTGATGTGGCTACATCTAGGGGAGCCTCTGCCCCACCTGACGGGCTTGGCAAGGTTGCTGTAAGAATATCCAAAATTTTAGAATACAGAAAGATAACCATAATTTAAGAATACATACTACTAGAAAACATATTCAGTTTTAGAATAGAAAAGTAATATAAAATAAAGCAGTTGTGTAACCCTTTGACCGCCAATGACGCCTTAAAGCGCCAGATACAAAAGATTTTCTATTGAGTCTGGAATCTCGGTTCAATGGGTTAAACTCTTCGCTCAAACTTTTAGACTATAGAAATATAATATAAAACAACAAAAATAAAAAATAAATGAATAGAAAACATAGGTACTAGGATCGTAGCTACAAATGCTAGTTTGATTTGAATTTCAAATCAACTAACTTACGTGTTAAAATGCTGGAAGGTGTCATGCCCGGTGCTGGTGATTCCAGTCTTGGGGAGGACTCCCTCGAGGCAGGACCTGTGTCGCAATCATCTTCGCCAACTATAGAAAAACAGAAAAGACGTAAAAACGTTTATTCCAATATCATAATAATAATATAATAAATATTTTTATTTCGTTAAAGAAATATTTTTATATTTCCAGAAAAGTTGTTGTTGTCACCTTTTTTTAGCAGAAAATGCCTATGTGAGGTGGCTACGCTCTTGCAAAGTTACAAGTTATGAAACTTTTTTTAAAAACTGGACTGCGCCCGTCACCCAAGACGACAGATGTTAGATCTCTTATAATCCTTATATCCGGTAATTTTATGAGTTATAGTTTCACGGGACAATATAAAGGTGCTACCAAAACGAAAACTAAAATCATATTATATCATTATTCATCCAAGACATTCTTCCATGCTGAAAGGCTGAATTTTTGAATCAAGATGTCGTTTTCTAATTGACATCCGCAATAACTACTTAGTATATAGACTTCGAGATAGGTTCACAAATTACAAGTTACAGTAGGCTATGTTTAAATAAACTAACTTGAAATATGGGAACTAATTGAAGGATCCACCATTAGAAGTACCAGTATTTTATTAAATATAGTAAGCTCATTCCTGTCATATAAAAATGTATAAATATGCCGAAAAATCACACAATATTATAAAGAAAAAACCAACATTACTGAAAGTTTCATAAAATGATATTTTTATTTAATATGTCAAGAATGCCCGTTATGTCATTTATCCCGTCGTCATGCAAATTTTCCCATTAGAAACCGTTAGTAAATATGCGAGGTTTTGATGTCTCATCGTGTGTTACTTTCTTAAGATTTGCCACATATTCAGGCTAAGTGGTCTCTCGAGTACAATATTTTAAACTATAATATCAACTGCATTAAGTCTAAAAATGAAAACACGTCATTCATCATACATATCAACCGTCGAGTTAAATATGAAAACAAACGTAAATCATCTCCTTTTATTTATTTAATCTTTATTGCACACATAAATTATGTACAAAGGCGAACTTAATGCCATGTGGCGTTCTCTATCAGCTAACCTTTGGATATGCAGAGAAAGACAAAATGGTGCGGCGAGAAAAGAAGAGAAAAGAAAAAAAATAACACTAGAAAAAAAACTAAAAATAAATAATATATATTCATAATTATACATATGTATATAAATTAAAATAATAAATAAACATAAACAAATATATATTAAAATGAATACATATAATACATAACAAAAAAGCGACAAATTGATAAATACATAACTACATAATATATATTTTACTATTACACATATATAATAAATATCATAAAAAGTAAAATAAAAAGCACGAGTAGGATAACCAGTGAGATTTTATAATATGAAAGAAAGACTTACGAACTCGTAAGTCTTACGTAACTACGTTGAAGAAAAAATAACCTAACTCTTTTCTTAAAAGAAAACTTTGATGGAGATGATCTAATATCCATAGGCAATTCATTCCATAGCCGAGTGACTTGTATGGTAAAAGATTTAGTCACAAAGTCAGTGCGGTTCAGGGGGGTACCCATACGAAGATTGTCAGAAGAGCGAAGTGACCGACTATGAGTTTGAGACAGAAAATGGAACCTATCTCTGAGATACGAAGGAGAAAGGGGGTCGTTGAGAATAGAATAAAGGGTGCAAGGGTGTTTTACAGTTACCCTAACATCTAAATATGTTTTTAAAAGGTAAATTATCCCTTTGATAATGTTCTTTATGTTTAAAATACAAAGGCCGACAGAATCTCTGGTGAAAAGCAGTTCGTTACAAGTATTCATTAAATAGGTGCCCCAAATACACGAATATGATACATGATTAAATATAGTACAAGTTCATGCTATATATTAATTTCCAGCATCATTAAGATAGTTAGCTTCAGTGGTAGCTTGATTTGACATTCATAAGTGTTCTGTAAGGACCTAAACTGAATAAACTTTTAATTTTTTGATTTTCAGTTAAATTATTTAAGCAAATGGAACTGGCAGTGAAATAAGCATCTAGTGACTTAAAAAAGATAGGAATTGGTAATATTCTTGCAATTCGGACGCTCCTAGCACTGCTTAGATAAACACTAAACTAACTACATGCACCATCTCACACAAAAAGTGTCCGCGCTAAAAATCATAATCACGTCGCTCGCTTCATTTCATAGTGACATTATTATAAGTGTGCTCGTGCTTTTGATTTTGTACCCTTTTAATGACGCGTTAAGGTCAAAATTTTAATATATAGTTTTATTATATATAACAATAAGTCAACGTATGTGTTTATTAAGTTGCACATATGTGTTGTTGCTTACAAGTTACACACACTCTTACACATGATAGGCAGCATTCATCGTTTGTGACGCATTGCTTAAATTTATGTTCTTTTCATCGAAATACCTCATAAATAACTTACCTTTATCGTCAGATGCCGGTTTGGAAAACAGCAAGTCATCGTCGGCTGCGTCCACCCCCAGCCAGTTCTCAGCGTTGTGTATGGCAATAAGATCCCTGACCAGTTGCTCGTCGGTCTTGCCGCCTGTATCACCACCTTTGCCACGGAGAGGGCCGAACACTGGATGGTTGTACAGAGGATCATTTACAACTGGGTAGCCTGCAAACAATAATTTCATTATAAAATCAGCTACATCAAAAGTGCTAGTAGCGAAGTTTTTTTTTCGGTCCAATTTGATATTGACAGATCTAAATTAATAAATATCTACTGACATTTACACAGCGCCATCTAGTCCCGAGTTAAGCGTGAAGCCTGTATTATGGGTAAACGGATAAACATACTTACATTCATTCTTTTGTAAATACATACATATTATACAAACAGACATGTTCATGCACACAAATGTTTGTACTACCCAAGGATCGAACCCGGAACCCTTAGTGTTGCAGTCGACGTCTCAATCGCAACACCAAATGGGTCGTCAAATAAAAGATTTATTTGTGTTTTTCCAAAAAAAAAACGATTTTAAACAATTATATTCTATCATCATAAGCTTGTGATATCCCACTGCCACTCACACAGGCCTTCCCTCACAGTAGGTACAGCTATGTGGACAATGGAATATTTCCTTAATTACAAATACTCGTATTATTTCTTTGCACCGTAATATGTACAGAGAATTTGACAAACGAAATAAAAACAGAAAACGAAATTATAACAGAAAACGAAATAATAACAGGAAACGTAACAATAACAGAAAACGAAACAATAACAGAAAACGAAACAATAACAGAAAACGAAATACAAAATACTTGTATTGACGGCAAACTTGAAATAGTCGAATCAAATCAACAGCTTACCCAAGTACTGCAAGTGAACCCTGATCTGATGCATCCTGCCAGTCTTGGGGCGGCACAGAACCACGCTAGTATTGGATGTGGCGTTATAGCCGAGTCTCTTGAACACCGTCGAGCAATCTTTGCCTTTCGGGGACACCTTGCATACACCGATCTTGTAGCTCACCACCTCAATAGGTTCTTGGCATTCAATTTCATCGCTAAAACAAAATACGTGGTTAGATTATTTTCGATGAACAGCAACTGCTGTTTTTAATTTCATTAGTACAGTATTTATTTAATCTAGTGGTTTCTATCTTTTTTATTTACAACAATAAACCGATGTTATCTTTTGAAAAAAAGTAAGAAGCTTGTGGTATAAGTACTAAACATTAGTGTTATGATATAAACCTAGTCTATCCCTTTATCATAATTATCATCATCAGCATGTTTTGTACCTTTATTGAACTATGTATAAAGGGATGACTCAAGTTTATAGAGTAAACTCAATTGTGAAATCAGCAGTTTACCTTATCCAAACTGGGCTCGGGTCTCGAAGTATTATATTGAGCTCTTTGTACATACATTTGTAAATATTGAATCGACAACTTTATAGGGACAACTATCAGATAATTTTTTTGCATAATTAATTGCATATACCAATTATAAAATTAGGCTTTTTTTCTGTATGACAGTTTAATTTACAAAAATTGTTAAGTAGATATTTTGTGGCATAAAAATAGACAATATTACTTTTATTAAATAAGTGGACGGGAAATGTATACTTTAGTGATGTTAAATGATGCTCAATCGTCCAAATCTAAAAAAATACTAACAAAACGAAAACTACAAATCTAAATAACAAGCTAAAGCAACTCGAACATTACGCATAAGCCGGCTTCTGAAAGACGAACTTAGACGTGGGCGGATTTTCGATGAAAGTTAAAGCTAATGCTTAATGGGATGATAAGATCGATAAGTTGGAAATTTCTAATAGCGAGCACCATTTCCAATTTTAAATTGTTATTCCAACTAACCGAGTAAGCATTATTATTAGGGGCACAAAATTGTTTGATCGGTGAAAGCCGTTTCGTAGAATAAAATAATTTTGTATTATATTTACGATCGTTGTTATTATTGGGTCAATGGACGTAAAGCTGAAATAAACAATATTGAATATGCTTGTTTATTTGGAAATTCAATGTTTACGTAAAATAAATACAGCACAAATGGATGACCTATTGGGCCGTGATGTTATTGAAAAGAGTAAGGATGTAAAAATGTCACGTTTATTTCTGAATAAAAAAACCATATGGAACTTCTAGGACATTTGATTTTTTTGGTATGTGTTATTCTTTAGCCATGCCTCATTTTACCGTCACAATTTTTATTAATATTTCGACATTAAAATAAGAGGTTACAAAGAACACCAATGAATTACTTAATTACTTCAAAATGGGGGAGAACTATCGCAGTCCAGCAGTGGAGTGCGATAGGTTGAAGAGAGAGAGAGAGAAATACTTACTCAGGAAATGCTCCGTCGACTCGACACACGTATTCTTTTTGCACCTGTCTGTTTCTGATCTGGTGTTCCATCTGCCTCGCCTTTTTTGGGCTCCGACCGAAGAGCAAAAGACCTGTTTTTGTTAATAAAAAAATATATGAGTGATTGGGGACGTCACAAATTTTAAACTATCAAAATATTTTCGGAATTATTACAGAGATACAAGCATGAAATTCTACCGTAAATTTTTGAAATATTAAATTAATTAATTGTAGAAATTGGAAGAAGACAATCAGCAAAAAAATTGTTCAGTTCAATACTATCAAGATACCCAATTATTCTTAGAAGAGCTGTTATTATGTAGAAATAAAAATCTGAAACTCATGAAGAATATTAAACAGAAAATCATTTCACCTGACGTTAGCCTATCCAGCCTGTGGATGGTCCTTAAATTCTTCAGGTTATACTCCTTAGCAAGGATGAAGACGACAGTGTTGTGCCGGTATCTTCCACAAGGATGCACCTGTTGTTGACGATTAAAATATTTTTCTATAAGAATACTTATGTATATAAATCTGAATAACATTTGAAATATATAATATCCACAGAATACGGAAAGATCCTCTAAAATAGCAACTAAGAATACTTTCATTCAATCCTGTTTTGTAATGGACACGCCAGTGAATCGTTTTATTTTTGCACTTTGTTCTTACGCAAGCCGCAGAAAAAGGGAATCTTTTATGATCGCTTTATAGCTTTCCTCGCAACCATTAGGGTTTTAAATTCCATTCAACGCTCCGGGAACCAAACAATAATGGCTATTGCCGTGGGTACACAGAAATATTTAATTCTTAACAATATTTAAATTTGTATCACAAAATTTAACATCAACAAGCATATTACTAGAGTGCAATACTTAGTTCGTAAAAAGGGCAAATAATTAATAGATAAAAAAAATGATTTAATCATAACTCCAATGTAAGCAACGATCATAAAGCGTATTAAGTTATAAAACGGTTATTCACAAAACATTGACGGATAAAAAATATTTTATATTGTAATAACATGCATCAAAAAGCAGTTTGTTAATGCGGTTAGTATTATTATTTTATTAAAATTAATTGTACGCACATATTGAAGTAATTTACGTGTTACGTAAAAAAGTGTGCTATTTATTATACACTTAAATTTTATTAGCAATAAAAGTTACAAATATATTTTCATTAGCAGATAAAACACAGAACAAATTTAGTTTTTGCATCACGTACTAGCGCATCGACGTGAAAATGTAACTGCAAAATAGTTTGCGTCGACACCACTTCTAAGTGGGATTTAGGAGACATTGATTCCTCAGATTTAACGGAGTATTTAGAGTCTCCAACTTTTGAGTGGATACAATCTATTGTCAGACCCTAAAAGTAAACTTTGGGAAAACCAAAATTTCAATTTAACATTTTAACAGATTTGAAGACAAGTGTTTTATAGAAAGCCTATTTACTTTTGGATAATTTAGTAACAGAAACCCAGTAGATATTTGACAACTGGAGTCTGACAAAATAAAATCACACAAAAAGAAGTTTAAACTTCGCAAGCACAATATTGGTCATAGTTTTAAAAAACACTGAATTATATGTTTGATTGCTGATTTGATTAAAGAGCAGAATAAATCATCTCACGATTTCTGAGGAGTTCTCTTCAGTTAAATCAAATTGACAAAATAGTTTGTACTGTAAAAGCTTAGTAACTTGCGGAATCTAAACGTCTTGAGGCACATCCGAACGCATCAACTCACCGGCAGCGAGCATGGCTTGTCTAGCACGAGTAGTTCCTCGTCCACGTATATGATGCGCAAGGGATTAGCGAGCACTGGAGTCTCGTGCCTGGCCCACCACGACACCATGTCATTACATTTATTCACATCTATGCTGCACATGCACTTTGGTATCTACAGTTTGACTTTTCCTTTTATAAAGATCATTGTCATGCTTTGTGCCATGTTACATCTCTTTCTAATAATTGTTATTCTTTGAAAAAAATTGATGGAAACTAAGTCTTAAAAGAATAATTTAGGAATTCTGTCAAAAAGTTTTGCGACAGAATCGAAACTTAAAACTTTAAAGCTAAATATTTGATAACTATAAAAAAGCAATTCCTAAACAATATCCATTGTACAAAAAAGCCTTGAGCCAACTTCATTTTGTAGCATTTTTCATTGCCGTATGAGGCATTTCAAAAGCCTATTCACAACATCATTATGACTAAGGTGACAATAGAAACTGCCTTGGATATTGTGGAGACACCTTCTGTGGCATTAAAAGCTGTGGACTTTTAGAAACGGCTTTACCTAATCAACCCCTTAAGCTTAACTTAATATGCACGTATAAGTTCTGTAACGATTGTCGATACCCAAGTGCATTGCAAGATATGTATTTTTATACAGACAGCATTGTGCCTACACATAATTTGGCCACATATACGCCAGTTATTTACGAGCCTGTAAGGGATCAGATCCTCGCGGTTTGTATGCGGGATTACATTATATTCCTTTATTTATGACATATGTTCTTGTGTCAGTGTCAGTGTTTGATTTTAGATTCCCTGTATGTGGTGGTATTACAGAACCAAACAATGAGATTTATTGGTGACGGCAAAAACAATGTTATTTCTATGTTATTCCTACAAAATTTAATGTTATTTTGTTTGAAATGTTTAAAATTTAAATAAATCGATAACCACAGATTCACTAGTCACGGACGGATATAAATTGTTATTACAAAGAATAAAAAGTGAAACTTCGTTGGATAAATATGGACACTTTAATGAGCATCAAAATAAAAAGCACTATTACAAATTAGGAGCATGAGCAAAAGTAATTGTACGTGATACGCATGAAGCCGAGTTGGGATTTTTTGCGATAAATTACAACAATATTTCACGTGGCGCCTTCGCCGCTTCTTCTGGACCTCCCATCAAGGAATTACATCAATCAATGTAATCGGTCACAGTCGGTCACTCGGGTCTTTTGAGGATGTAATAAATGTAAAACCATACAAAGTACGAGAATTGATGAAGACATTTTTAATTTAATAGGATTTCTTTCAATCATCTTTTTGAAATTCATTTTTAACTTTGGAATGTATTTGGTAGTTAATATAGGATTTATCTTAATTAATCTCCGTCAAATAATTTTAGAACTTTATGACAGTGTTAATTACAAACCTTTACAAATTCAGATTCTGTGCAACTAAAATTGCAACTAATATATTTAGAAGCAATTATTTTCGTGTATCCAACCAATTTCGCTTTCATATGTTGCACTCACGCTTGGTTGCTGCGGGTGAGAATTATTCAAAATGCAATTTACGACAGTGTAACACAGTTTCAAGTTTCGTGAGATAACAAGAACGTGCGCGGAAAACTGATGCAGAAATGGCATTTAAACTAGCCTAGATGTGCATATATGTACGTATTCTTAGTACCGATTTTGTTTTCACTTCGTGTTTGCTACTGTTGCGTCTAGAGTTGGGACGCCTCCGGGAAACTCGCAATGGTTTTCAACAAGTTCTGAATTATACCAAGTGCTACTTGCAAACACTGGTTGTTTGAATACAAATGCTAAAATAACATTTCTTTCATTATCTTCATCAGATTTGAGAATTCGTTGAATCTTTGCTGATTTTCAAGGCGTATTGGCATTGTTTTTCGACTTATGGTTATTTAGTTACCAGCATTAGCAACTTCTACTGCTGTAGGTACGTTCACAACTTCGATATTGACCCTCACAATTGATGTAAGAGTAAGCCAAGCATCTTGTAACTTTACCCTTGTGGTCTGCCTGGCTAGTCGTATGACAACAAGAAAGATTAGTCCCAGTGTGTACATATAAATACCATAACGTTCTAGTGTAAGCAAGTAACCAATAACATCACGCAAAATCCATTAACATTATCCGAGGACTTTGCAAAGAAAACACAATTTTTAAAAGCACTAACCTATCCCTGCATACAAAATAGGCGTCGGAAGGTAGATACCGATAATTCTAAAAATTCCATTTTATGCCGCAAAGCCGATATGAGAGTGCGACCGCTTCGCAATATTAGAAGTCCTCAGTCATACAACGCTGTGAATATTTCTTGCCAAAGGAGCCGTTTTACGTAAACGATAAAGGATCGGGGTTGCTTTTAGAGCTAGGAAAGCGGATTTGGTCGGGACGCCTGGCTTAAAATATTTCACAGTGGGACCACCGCAATGAAATTGTAAATACTAATTTGGGTTCCTGTGTGTGATGTGCTTTTAGAAATGATTTTGTGTGAGGATTTGAAACTCCAATGTTATTGTGGAAAATTCATTGACTTGATATTCCCAGAAACGATATCCTTAAAGGGTTTGTGATGATAGTGTAAGTTATAATAAGATTATAGGCGTAATGAGCATAAATGTACATTGTTTTTATTACAGTAGATTGAGCCATTATGTTAACTGACGTGACTTTGATCGACGTCAGTAATATCATCAGGTTTCATGGTACATTGCGGAATAATTTGGTATTTAAATCGCATGTTCATTACCATAAATGTATACAATTGACGAGGGGAAAAACTGTCATGTACTAATAAATTATGCACAATATCATTTAAGCCTGATCAATGAGAAAAGACTATACAAACCTTTCGATATAGGTATTTTAAATGAACGAAATTAGTCAATAACTATTCATACAAGCAAACAAAAAGTTGTTATGTTACAAACCGATGAAGCCAACAAAGCATGCAGAAAGATAGCATCTAAGAAGTACAGAAAATAAGCATATACATAACATGGCTGTCTCAATTGCCACTTACGGGGATAGAGGCCGGTTTGTTGACAACCACATGTCCTCATCGATATGTACGAGGGTGATGGGTTGGCTGGTGACCGGTACTTCGTGCCTGCAACCATATACACATGAGGCATTCGACTCTGTGTTGAGTGTCGGACGCTGAGCAAATCCTTCATTAGTGGAACACATAACAAACCAAAACTTTGCGTTGACTCAGTCGAAATGTTAATTGCAGCGGCGTGATTGTTTGCTCAAAGTCCGCTGATAAGACCTTTTCATACGTAATACAGAGGACGTAACAACAGCAAATGAACATGCGTGAGTGGATTTTTAAAACTTGTGGGTGGACAAAGTACGTGTTCATCGAGACAAAGGGTTATGCAACAGGTTTCAAGAACCCAATACAAATTTGCAGTTTGATCTCTGATGAGAAATGGCTGTACTATCCACTCGCATGCTCATTCGGTGCTCGAGTTTCCATTGTCAAAATACATTGTTACAGTCTACATACAATTAGAATTAATATACAAGCTACGCTCCAGATTGCAACACCAGTTGCTTAAGTATTTGACTGGTGTTGGGTTAGGGACGTTAAAGATCCAATTAAAACCATGAGTTGTCTCATTTCATACAAAGAAAACTTAGTTGTTATATAGAAGAAGACATGAAGGATAGTTGTTAATACTGTTTGGGGATTCATTGAGATCAGTGTGATGTGTATCTATGTGTTTCACTAAACGTGTTCCTATGTACTTGGACTTTGATATATCAGAATTTGTTCGTCTAAATTATAACCTAGGGCTATCTTACAAGCTATCTACAGATGTACGACTAGTTTGTACCAATGAAACGTTTCCGTACCTATGAACGACATTGGCCAGGAGGTCGTTGTGTTTCAGCCGATAGTCAGGATCGACTCTCTCGTAGTTGACAGTGAGGGTGCCAGCTCTGATGCACCGTTCGTACTCAGCGGCGGGGTGCGCTCTGAACTCTCGCGCGAAAACATCGAGTATCTTCTCGCCGACCCACCTCCCTTTGGTGAATGTTGTGAACGTGAAGTAATACGGGTACACCTTCCTGAGGCCTGGAATAATGGAGCTGCGTTAATTACGAGCAAACACGACAACACGAACACAAAAGACACCTTGTTCGAGAACTTTAAATTCCGTGCGGTGAAACAAGTTGTAATAGCCAAATGGCTGCATAGCTGAAACGAGTGCCGTAATGTTAAATTAAATTGAAGAAAAACGGCAATGCGGTATGATGACTCAGGCCATTAGCCAATAATGGACCGCTCCAACCCCTGATAATATAATGGAATAATGCTAACTATGTGGAGGGAAATATTGTACTTGGGATTTATAATTGTTTTATGGCATGTGTAATGGTGGGCTCCATTACGCGAATGACTTTGTATTTATAATTTTATTTGACACCTCGATGTTGGGGATAAGTCAATATTTGCCTAGCGTAGAAAGAAATCCTTGTGGAAATGAATGGAGCGATCGGATTTGATTTACCTACTTACATTGGCTTATCAGGGAAGACAATGAAAGTCTTGACTATTTAATAAATAAAACTACCACATAAATGGAATACAATACAATATAAGTTTTTTAGCGGAATCATGTGTTTCATACCCATATCACCATCATCATTAAGCTTCTATCCTGATAAATATATACGCTGTGAAATACTACTGTTTTGTGGGTAACTTGAGCAGCGCCGGATCTTCAATTTTTTTGGGTGGGGCAAAAATTTAGAAATGCCGCCCCCCCTCTTTTATTTATTTTTACCTTTATCGTCCTATATTATTTCACTAATTTATAATAGGTCCTCAAATTGATTGACATTTAGACAAAGCTGCAACTTTTTACGCAGCTGTAATCAGTTTCAGAGATATTACATCTCCTTGTCTTACTCCTCGGTGCCAATGATAAGCCAATGGTAAGCTCTTCATGTACTCGGCCTGACATAGTAGCGCTCTCGTACAAACATCTCAACAATTCGATATAGCAGTAGTCAAGTCAGGCACCGTTGGAGGGAATGAAACACAGCCCAAGTCTCGATCGAATCGAAGGCTTTCTCATAGTCCACAAACGCCAAACATAATGGTCAGTTATACTCTCCGCTCTTCTGTATAACCTGCCACAGCGTATGTAATATGTAGTCTATGGTGCTGAAGCCTTTGAGGAACCCGGCTTGTTCGGAGGGCTGGAAATCGTCAAACATATGCGCGAGACGGATCATAATGACTCTGGAGAATAACTTGAAGATGTGGCACAATATCGTAATGGGTCGTTAATTCTTCAATAAGCTTTTAATATCTAAGATAACTCGTAACAGATGTAAAAACGGCAAGATTAGTTTATTTTAGTCATTTTTATAATGTCATGTCGTATGGTCTACCGTTGTGGGGTACGGCTGCCGACATTGATACAATATTTGTGCTACAAAAAGAGCTTTTATCTACAACCTTAGACCACGTGACTCTCTTAAAGAACAGTTCAAAGAAATAAATTGTTTTTTTGTAATGTAATTTTGTATATTTTTGTCGTTCATAAGTGCTTTTTGTAAGCCTAATTTAAATAAATGAATTTTGACTTTAACTTATCATACCCGGAATATTAGGCTCTCTCCAAGCGGATACGAAAACTCGTTCGCAGAGAATTCTACTATTTCAATACAAGGTTAATTAAGGACCTTATTAAGGAGAACAGGGGGCCCAAAGTTTTCCAAAAACCACTTGGAAGGAGCATTCTGGTGAAGCTTAATATAGCAGATGGCCAACTACTCACATTACGCCAACAGATCCTGGAAGAGGTTGAGAAATTCTATGGATTTGTCGAGCGCTCATCAGTACAGACCGAAGACAGCGAAGATCTACGTGCCCTACTAAGGCACCATTGTACGTAGGATATGCCGGATGTTGACGTTAGCGAAATTAGTGCAGCACTGAAGCAACTGAGAAATGAAAGGGCCCCGTGGGATGACGGTATTACGACAGAACTCCTAAACACGGTGGACAACCCATCCTTAGGACATTAGGTGAGCTCTTTTAATGCCGTCATCTACCTGGGAACTACACTGGAAGCGTGGTCCACAAGCGTTCTTTAAGAAGGGTGATAAAGCTCTCTTGAAGAATTATAGACCGGTAGCGTTTCTGATAAGCGTCGGTGGCGTCCTTCTCCAGATTGTCCAAGAATAAGTTTACTTGGGCTAAAACTTGACCGGCACAATTTCGGAAGGGAAGCTAGTAGGAGGATTCATTTGGGCTGGGCGGCATCAGGCAAGTTACATCAGATCTTCACGTCGACGATTCCGCAACGCTTAAGGACAAAAGTCTTTGAGAAATACGTCCTACCCATACCAACATACGCAGATGAGACATGGACACTGACTGCGGATTGGTTCAGAAATTCAAAGTTACTCAACGAGCGATGGAGCGTGCTATGTTGGGAGACTCTTATACATAAAATCAGAAATGATGTTATCCAAAAGAACTAAAATTACCGGCATAGTTCGCCAGATTAGCGAACTGAAGTGGCAGTGGGTAATGATGTCGCAGAACCGATGGCCGTTGGAGCAGACGAGTTCTGGAGCGGAGACCGCGTCTTGGCAAGCGTAACGTAGGACGCCCTCCGGCCCGATGGACCGACAACTTGCGAAAAGTCGCTGGTGGAGTCTGGATGAGAAAAACGGAGGACCGGAATATCTGGCGCAAAATGAGACCAATGTCCAACAGTGGACTGCGATAGGTTGAATAGAGAGGGAAAAGGTTTAATCACCTTTCTTGAAGAAGAACACCACCACGCCATTGCTCCTCATCTTTGCTTCGCACCATCACCGATTCCGGAATTAAAAAGCTTCTGAAGGGTCTTAAGCACTGGCGTGCCCCCTACTTTCAAAAGCTCTGCGGTATATCCGTCGTAGCGGTCTAATAACGCTTAAGCTGTTTCATAACCATCCTAACCTCGGCAAAAAGCAATGTCATTAAAAAGTTACAATTTATCAATTATTGGTATTGATATTAATCAATTAAGTTCTATAATGAAATAAGACTACTCGCCTCAGCTTTTTCGAAGTCACACTGGATGAAAAAGGCGTTTTATTTCCAATTTATTTTGTATATTTTCTTAAAAAACGTGGTCGCTTGATGCAAGTAAAAGGAGCTTAATTGTATCATATGATCATTTTCAATGTGGACCAAAAGCTATAGCTTTAAAGCAGCTAAGTTGGCATCAATTAACATAGAGAAATAACTACGTAACTTTGAAATAATACACTGCTGCCCTGTATAGAGATCGACGAGAGAGTTTTCGTATACAGCGTCATTCCTCAGATCGCAGCTGCACCCGCCTGCTGACCGTGATCTGCGGGCGCCTATTTAGAACTATGCAAAAAAATGTAATGGTTCAGTAACATGCCTTACTCCGCGCTCCGGTTATCAGTCGTATTTCTATGGCCATGCACTTGTACTATTATTTATTCCGCGGGCAAGTAAGGTAAATGATGAGTGGTCCATTAGTCGGTTTGCCGCCCCCTGACCGTGCCGCCCGGGGCACGTGCCCCCGTCTGCCCCCCCCTAGATCCGGCCCTGAACTTGAGTTTTGACAAAGAACACTTCCAAAAAGTCGTATCATAAAGAAATTGCCAAATAAAATGTACAACAGTTTAACTCAACAAAACTTCTGTTCTATCCTCATTATAACCTAAAAGACTTTATTATGTTTCCAATTTCGCGAGAATAGATCACAAAATAGAGCTATTCCTCAAAGAATCGCTACAAAACAAAATTAACGTCCGAGTTCTGAGAGTTCATGTAATCCAATAACGTTTGGATTATGGGGGCGCTTGAGGAGAAATCAATGGGATCATGGACTAAGGTAAATTGAAAAGGAAAACTCTGTATTCAGTTTGGTGTTTGTAAGGAAGAAATGGCAGTCGAGTTTTGGAATAGATCTTCGCAAGTTACTAAGACTTCCGACGGTCCGATGGACTGATACTGGCAAAAAGTCGATGTAGACTGGACGAGAAAACTGGAGGGCCGGGATATCTGACACAGAATAGGAGAGATGGGCAAGCTTGTACAGCTTAACCCTCTAAGCATGTTTAAATATTATATGTAATCGAATATGTTGATGATTTTCCGGGTTGTCTGGACGCACAGAGTATGCACTAGTTATTTGCATATATGGAGTGCACGCCACTGACTTACACGTGTTACAAAAAGCACAAAACCCATACAGTATTTACGTTTAATGTTATTACGGAGAAATTTCTCGGAATCTCTAATGGTATCTCGTTTGCTATTCTAATTTATAAAAGCCTATTTTAGTACCTTAATTTTATTAGGATGTCATAAATGTCACGACTTAACGTGCGTAGCCTGATTTCTTATTCAATAAAGACGTTTTAAGCCATTAGCAAAATATGGTAGCAATTTTTAGAACATCTTTACGGCGCAAAAAATATTAATAAACAATTTAAGCGTATTAGGTATGAATTTAGGTTTGTTTTTTCCTAATATTGATTAATATATAAATAGTATTATATCGGTGCCTAGTCTAAGTTCTATGCCCTGCAGTGGTACGTTATGGGCAGGGCCAATCAATAGACAACTCAACTCAATTGATCAGATACACTATTTCAAAAAGTACATATGAGAAAAAAATGTAGTTTAGCGAAAATAGGTTTCAGGCCTTCGGTCATTCGCAATCAATGCAACCAATGCGACGAGGTTTATCATGACGTGGTATCACTTCTGATGTCAGATCGACGGTGTCTCGAGCTGACACAAACTTACCTAATCATGGCTATGCCACAATTAAGACGACTAATCGTTGTCTGTCAAAGCATCTCTAGAAGTCGTTCTTCAATTATATTATATATTATATCTCTATTGATCCCAATGGAGCGAATATTATTATTATATTATTATTAATTTAAACACTCACCATTTTCAATATAATACGAGGTCTCATTGTACCGGTCATCCGTGAAGCCAGGCCTTTTCGCCTTCAACGCCTTCGTCTCTAACTTCGCCTGTAACAATAAAGAACATTTTAAATATACTAACAACGCTGCGATAGACAGAAAACGAATGCAAAAAGTTTAAGTGAAAATAATTCGCAGAAAACCTGAGAAATCTCTTCGAATATTGCGCGAAAACAATGCGCAACATAATTTCAGACAAACATAATTTCAGACAAAACAAAATAATAGGTCGACGACGGCATATTCGACGGGATTGTTGAAATCGCTGGTGAATTATGTAGCGAGTCACCTGATCGGGTTCCGTAGGCATTAATAAAAAATATATTTACCACAGACTTTAAAACATCTTCACTTAGCCTCAATTTCAACTTGTACCATGGACATTGAATAACTGATATTTATGACGAGTATTTATACACTACGGGATTGAATTTGGCAAAAATTATTAAGAGGATGGAATTTACCGAAAATTTACTGTGTTTGTACGACCAATAAAATAATGTTCATGTGTTAATATGTACATTTCACATAATATTTTTACACCAAATAGTCGTCTAAACAGTGATCAAACAGTCCGTAAGTTTATAACTTACTGACTATTTGTACCTCATATTTATTCACACGAATGCCCAAAAAACATAATAAACATTGAATAAAACTTATCACTTCGCTTCAAAATGCCCTACAGCTATTTTCTAAGGCCTTTATTAAATGAGAAATAAGGAAAATATTAAAGTATGATATTTCCTCTTCATTTCTGTTCGCCTTATTAAATTTACTAATTGAAATATTATGCAAAAATTTCATATCTGTTACATTACGCGAGAGCTTCCTTTCACGTGTACTAATGAAGGCCATCTTTGCCCTGCAGGCTTGTGACCTCGATCCTGCGGACCCCCAAAAGGTGCTGTAGGGTGGCGTGCCTAGCGATGAAATGAGAAAAGTTTTAAAACGAAACAATTCGATGGGCTCCGAACATTGCGAACGTGCGACATTTATCGAATAGTTTAAGCGCGTGTTTAATTTTTAAAAGTTTGTTATATCAATAGTCATGCTTTTACACTTTGTTAAAATCGTTCTTAATATTTAATTCATAGGTATAAAAGTTTTTAGAGAAGTTATAAAAGTTTGTACTGATATCCCCCAGCTTACGATTTTTTTTCCTTTTTTTTTTCAGAAATTGAGTCTAAAGAGTTACTTTGGAAGTTATATCTCAATGCTCCAAACTATAATAATGATTTTTTACATCGCCATCTTCAACTTCTTGCAGTCTACTGTTGGACATAGGTCTCCCCATTTTGCACTATATATCCCGGTCCTCCGCTTTCCTCATCCAGCCTCCACCAGCAATCTTTCGCAAGTCGTCGATTCAAGAGGGCGTTCTATAAACTTGCTTAGATGCGGTCTCACTTAACTGGTATGTTCCGCCTGTCGCCCACATAGAGCATTTTTTTATAAAATAAAGGTATAAAAGGTGTTTTAGTTGACAACTTAGCACTTTCACGAGTGTCACGTCATAGATTGCCATGCCATAAAATTCTATGGGAATAACTATGTCGTTTGAAAATACGAAAAAAATAGCTCAATTGAGCCTTCTGTCAAGTAACTATTAATAGTTAGGACAAACGACGAAACGATGTCATACATAAGTATTTTTAAGTTGCATATATAAGTAGTTTTCACGAAAAAAATCATTTCCTTCTGTGTTTTCTGTATTTTCTATGTGTGCTAGACTTTACTTCGCTCATGTGAATCATATGCACAAGTTATTTATTGCGCAAGTTTTGTTTTTGATATGAAATCATTTGAAAGATCGTAAACCCTCCAACACATCGGAGTCGTAAGCTAAAGCAATAACCTTACGCATAAGCACTTTACTGTCAAAGCAGTAATGATCGAAATAATAACTTTTTAATTATGCTACTTTAACTATGTACATAGTTTTTATCCTAAAATTGAGCTGTGCGTAACATAAGATCATAGTTATGAAATCCAATCTGTCATTATACATGCGGAGTGGGGTGCACTCCATATATGCAAATAAGCAGTGCATTTGCGTCCAGACAACTCGGAATATCGCCAACATATTAAATGATTCCGACTTGGTCGTCCATTTTCCTCTACAGATTTGAAACCATAGGCGATCTGGTGTCAACAACAGCACTTAATTTGACAAAAATTAAAATTATTTATTGTTTTTGCTATTAGTGTCACTCACTTTGCATACCCTACTCATAATATCTGTGCACGCACTGCATGCAATCATAATAAAAAATTGTACCCGTCTTGAAACACTATATTTGAATGAACGACGAATGTAGTCATTGCAGTTTAAGTTAACTTACCTCACTATTATTACCTACATACACTAATGATTTTATCCTCGCTGCTGTTGAATTTGTTTAATTCTGCACAATCTGATGTTATAGAAATTATTTTTATGTAAATAACACATCAAACGATTATTAATGCCAGCTTTCCTAGTAAAATAGAAGGAATAAAAGACGTATTTGGTGCAAAGGATATTGGTGTCTTTGGTGCCAAAATATAAAAATAAAGACTTTTTAGGGGATCATTATTCACATGACATTATAGCTCAAAACTAAACAACTGGCATGCACAAGAGAAATTAAGTGTTAATCCGATAATTTTCAATCAGCAAACTGAATTAAGTATTTAAAGTAGTCTTATATAAACCGGATCTTAAGCGATACAGTTGTATATCTGGCACAATGGATTTGTGACCATTTTGGAATCCTGATATATATATATATATATACATATCAGGATTCCAAAATAAATAACGATGAACACAATCATACTAAAAACATTATGCTTTGGTATATAATAAATTTAAAAACCATGTAAAATAATTAAAAAAAAAAACGCGATCGACGCTCGAATAGCACCCACTTTTGTTTGTAAAAATACAAATGATTTTCCATCATAGCATTCATTCGTTCACCGGAATTATTGCGGATCAAATTGAAATTTTAATTGACAGTACATACCGAGGTTGGATTTGTCGATGGAAAAATGTAGATAAACGCAATCGAATAGTATACGAAATAATTCGTTCGAAACGGATTGAGCTGCATTTTCGATAATTGAGGATTTCCAATATTGGTGTACAATGTTCACTTGTGTGTCTGTAAATACACAAAAGGGCTTACTTCAAATAGGGAAAAACGAGATAGGAAATTTTGTTTCCAGCTTTAAGGAGAAATACAATTCTATTCTTCTGTGGGGATAAAATATGATTAATAATTATAATTTTTATTTACTCAGACACATGCATCCATTTGTTAATTACATAATTCTTATATACCCTGTTAGTAGAACATTATATATATATATATAATATATATAATATATATTATATATATATATATATATATAATATATATATATATATATATATATATATATATAATATATATATAATATTATAATATATATATATATATATTATATATAATCATTAGATACGGTACAACTTAGAAATGGGAAGGCCCCGGGTGATGACGGTATTACGACAGAGCTCCTAAAAGCCGGTGGACAACCCGTCCTTAGGGCATTAGTTGAGCTCTTTAATGCCGTCATCCACCAGGGAACTACACCGGAGGCGTGGTCCAGAGGCGTCGTCGTCTTATTCTTCAAGAAGGGTGATAAAACTCTCTTGAAGAATTATAGACCGATAGCGCTTCTGAGCCACGTCTATAAGTTGTTTTCCAGAGTTGTAGCGAACCGTCTCGCCATAAGACTCGACGAATTCCAACCACCGGAGCAGGCTGGGTTTCGAAAAGGCTACAGCACCGTGGACCACATCCATACTGTTCGGCAGCTTATACAGAAGACCGAAGAGTATAACCAGCCGCTGTGTATGGCATTTGTGGACTACGAGAAAGCCTTCGACTCCATCGAAACCTGGGCTGTTCTGGAGGCTCTGCAGCGATGCGGTATCGACTGGCGATATATCGAGGTGATGAAGTGTCTCTCCAACGCAGCGACGATGACCGTTCAGATCCAAGACCAGCGGACAAGACCCATCCAATTGCGTCGTGGTGTGAGACAGGGGGATGTTATATCCCGAAACTGTTTACAAACGCATTGGAGGATGTCTTCAAGACCCTGGACTGGTCTGAACGAGGCGTCAACGTCAATGGAGAGTATATTTCTCATCTGCGCTTTGCTGACGATATCGTCATCGTTGCAGAGTCATCGGAAGAGCTTGCTGAGATGTTGAATAGCCTAAATGAATCCTCCCGACGAGTTGGGCTTGGCATGAATTTGGACAAGACGAAAGTCATGTTCAATGACATGTCATGCCACAACCGATATGCGTCGATGGCATCCTTCTCGAAGTTGTGCAAGAATACGTTTACTTGGGCCAAACCATCCAACTTGGCCGTCACATTTCGAGAGGGAAGCTAGTAGGAGGATTCAGTTGGGCTGGGCGGCATTCGGCAAGTTACGTCAGGTCTTCACGTCGACAATTCCGCAATGCTTAAAGACAAAAGTCTTTGAGCAATGCGTCCTACCCGTACTTACATACGCAGCTGAGACATGGACACTGACTGCGGGATTGGTTCACAAGTTCAAAGTCACTCAACGCGCAATGGAGCGAGCTATGCTCGGGGTCTCTCTTAGGGATAAGATCAGAAATGATTTAATCCGTAAGAGAACTAAAGTTACCGACATAGCCCGCCGGATAGCAAGTTGAAGTGGCAGTGGGCTGGTCACGTATGTCGCAGAACCGATGGCCGTTGGAGCAGACGAGTTCTGGAGTGGAGACCGCGTCTCGGCAAGCGTAGCGTAGGACGCCCTCCGGCCCGATGGACCGACGACTTGCGAAAGGTCGCTGGTGGAGCTGGATGAGGAAAGCGAGGACCGGGATATCTGGCGCAAATGGGGGAGACCTATGTCCAGCAGTGGACTGCGATAGGTTGAATAGATAGAGATACGGTGACTTATCATTTTTACAACACAAGTTAGGAACCATACTTAGATCCCTTTTAACTTTTTCGATAGCAATCTTACTAGGTAGGACATACACACAGTGTCATCTAGTCCCAAACTAAGCATTTAGCCTGTAATATGGGTACTAAACAACGGATAAATATATTTAAATATATTTTTTCAATCTTACGAGGTCGTTCTCACAAATTATATATAACTCCCAGTAAACGTAGTACTTAGACGTTAACTGTGAGTAACTTTTGGACGTGTATCGTATCATCCCCCTTGTTTCAGGACAAACAAAAAAATATATCCAGCCACCTAAGCCGTCCAAGAAACATCGCTTATCGCGACTGTAATCCACCTTTGTTCTAAATTAGACCACAAGAACTTAGCGAACTGTTATCAGGACAAAAGCAATCTTAATCCCCGTTATTGTAAGCGCCACATTCGTTTTACACTGTCCTTGTCGTCAGGATCTAGCAAACTGTTATAAGGAAAGTTAAGGAAATACTAGGAAGTTTGTTACCCTGAAGCAAATTATAGAAATTTCAAATATGGTTCTACTGTTACTATGTATTTCAAAATGTATTTATTTATTCACAATCTACTTGTAACAGCATTGTGCAATAAGCTGTAACATGGGCGGTTCAAAGTGCAAAGTTACAAATTAACCTTTTTAAAGCGTTTGTGATTGTTTAAGAAAATTATTTAAAAAAAAAAAAAATAAGTATCTAAAAAAAAGTATTAAGTTTGTGTATTCGTATCTTAGTACTTACTTTAAAAATAGGCATTATACTATATATGCTTATTTAGCCAACAACATTTGGTCTATTCTCATATTGTCTTGCAGTTTAAGGTATATATGATGAAGATACATACTTACTCCTACATAAATAAGGTAAATTCTGTTTTTAAATAGTACTAACTACCCGATATAAATCTCAAAACTTTTTGAGATTTATATGAAATAAACTATTTTGTATGTAAGACTACGTGATGACTGTGTAGTATCTCTAGTTATAACTTTAGAAAGGCAGATAAGAGGAACGGACACAAACTCCTTTCATTCCAACCCAAAACACTACTGGCATTCGGTGTCTTCAAGGAAAATCCAGCTAATAGAATAGTTCGTTATCTAAATTGATCTAGTCAAGGGTTCCGAAACCCTTCGCGTAATACGACTTCCATTTGAATAACGTTAGCTTTTACTGTTAAGGCTGTATTGGAAACTATCGTACCTTAAACTCTTATAATACATTCCTTTATACAGGGTGAAATCGGGAACATTGACATTTCTTTTAAATAAGAACCTACTCGTGATTCAAAGTACCATCTCCCGTATATGAGGCCAATCTATTGATACAAAAATAAAATAGTTTTAAACCCTATTTTCCTCTACAGATTTGAAATCATAGGCGATTTGATGTCATCAACAGCACTCAGTTTGGTAAAAATTGTAAATATTTATTGTTTTTACGATTAGTGTCACTCACTGTGCATACCCTTCTCATAATCTCTGTGCACGTCACTGCTTGCATTGCTTTTTAAGTTCGCCATATGCCATCGAGCCCTCAGTTTATTAACCTAAACGATGTGACGACTGAAAATGAATATCAGTAAAACTTTTTAACCCTCGTCCATTAAATACTGGGAGCTGGCATCTTACAAAATGGTTTTTATTGCGCCTCACTTCATTAAAATCAAGAAGTTATGATTTTATGTTTTAATTAACACCTAACATCAGTAATCTCGAGGGTAGGGCGCAGTTGTTGATGGAAATTAATAACTGTCTATCAGTTGTGGAGGCTGGATGAGAAAAGCGGAGAACCGGTATATTTGGCGCAAAATGGGGGAGACCTATTTAGAGAGAGAGTTGTTGGTCTCCATCAAAGCCGCTCTGTCAAAGTCAGACGTATCACGTACCATCAAGTGAGCGACTACCGCCCTGTACACTTAGTAAGATAAAAAAAATACCGTATACTTTAAGATTGTTTAATAATTGACTATCGTTTTTTTTTATTTGCAATGCCATTTTTCGCTTTATATCTGTGATTTTAAAGGAATTATTCTGTGGTTGTACTCAAGAAATCGGATTGCTCAGTCTGTTTAGTTTCCAAAGTTGAAGTTTGAGTAGTTGCTTAAATGGATCGAGGCCTAAGGTGTGTACCGAGCGGAGTTTCCAGACGGAGCTGTAATGGCACTTCGATTGTTTTGTTTTCGAAAAGCTGCATAATAGTAGTAGGAATTCACGAAATGTTTATAATAAGATAATCACTACTCGTATCATTTGTAAAATTATCGAATAATATTAGTTTCATAAGAATAAAAGTATATTAACTCAATATACTTCAGTAACTTTTATCGATTTCAAAAAAAAATCGTGATGAATTGATAAATATTGTTTTTAATTTAAATATCATCATCATCATCAAATTAAACAACTTCACGTCGTCCACGCAGGCCCAGTGCGGATTGGTCGACTACACGCACCTTTGAAACTCTTCGCAGGCGTGCGCTCGTTTCCTCACGATGTTTTCCTTCACTGTAAGAGCGTCGGAGTATTAGTTTATTTTATATTTAAATATATAATAAAGATAATATTGACATGTACCAGTATAACAATCAACTTAAACCGATGTTTTTATGTGGTGAACCACTTGATGTTTAGTTTATATACTACATACAATATAGAGCTACTACAAACTGCCAGAAATATTATAAACATCCGTTTTCCTAATGGAATCATCTGGTTTCCCGGAAATGGGATCGGTACCTGTTTTGTGTATTAACAAAGCATTCGTTCAATGTGCTATCCGAACAGCCAGAGGTCAAACAATAAACAATAATAGGTCAAATATAGACACAGAAGGGTAAATATTTTTACTTATATTTAAGTGAAATGGAACGTACAAATAAATAAATATGAATAATAATATAAATATCCACTGACGCTCACACAACGCCATCTGGCCCCAAGTTAAGCGTGAAGCTTGCATTATGAGTACTCAACAATGGATAAACATACTTATGTAGTTTTTTTTTGTAAATACATACATATTATATATAGAAAACACCCAGACCATTACAAACAGACATGTTCATGCACACAAATTTTTGTACTGCCCGGGGGTCGTACCCGGAACCCTTGGTGTAGCAGCCGACGTCTCAACTGCTACACCGAAAGGGTCGCCAAATATTTCTTAATCTATATGTTTATGATGCGACATGGACACTGACTGCGGAATCAGTTCACAACTTTAAAGTCGCTCAGCGGGCAATAGACCTGGGTTTCTCTTAGGTATAAAATCAGTACAATGCCCAATGGACTGACAACTTGCGAAAGGTCACTGGTTGAGATTGGAAAGTGAAGGACCGGATATCAGGCTTAAATTAGCGGATACCTATGTTCAGCAGCATAAATGTATTTTTAAAAATAGTTACGAAAATTAACAAAAAAACAAATATAATATAACTCTATCACAATAATTGGGCCAGCAACGTGTTTATGTGGCCTTGGGTGTTGCAACTTTTAATGATGCTCGTGAATTTTTAAAGAAAAGAAAGAAAGAAGAAAGAAAAATATTTATTTGGCGCAATAAAATTGTACATGTTAATTCCTTAATACTAAAAATAATTATAATGCTACCAAAATGCTACATAAAAAGCGGAAAACTTTCATAGTCCTTTGTGTAGCACAAAGTTATATTGAAACTTTAAGGTCGCTTGAAATAATAATATACTTATAGCTCATGTGTAAAGCAGTTTAGCTAAGCTGCTTGTTATCACAAAAAATATTCAGTAAAATTAAGACTACCTATACGATGACGATAATATTTAGCTCCATTCAAAGAATCGGGCATTGTATTTTACAAACCAAAAAAGTTCACTGCAAAAACGCGGTTAAATAACACAATTTCACAAATTAATGCAAATATCACTAGCGCGTTTCAGGCCGCAGTCACGGGCACGCCCCCAACGAATGAATATATGGCGGTGCACTAGGCGTTTCAAATTAAAATCTGTAATTTGAATTCCTTTGAAGCACACCCGAGCCTGTTTATTACTATTTGTGCTTGCAAATTGAAATATTGTGAGTCATTTAATTATGTCAGTAAACGTACACTCCCGTTAGCGTTAGGGTATAATGCGTATTACCGCATCGCGAAATGAGAGTTAATTTTTAATTACACCCTGTTAATTAATACGGATCTATGATGAGGTACTCGTGTATGTTTTAAATTGAAATACTTTGTATGTACTCTACTCTAGTAATAAAAGTATGATTATCCGTTGTTTAGTGCACATAGTACAAGGCACTTGCTTTCTGGGGCGCTTGATGGGGTTGTGAAAACATGGATTGCTATGTTTATTAAAAGAGATAGATATATTTGGTAACATACCCATATATGGGATACGGCTAAATGTGGGTGTGGACGTACGTTCACCTGATGGTAAGTGATACATCTGACCATGACTGAGCGGCATTGATTGAGCCCAACAACTGCTACACAGTTATTATTCTCCATCAATGCCGCACTGCACCCGTTGCCCGAGATAACAGATGTGATACTTTTATACCCGGTGATTTTACTAGCTACAGTGCCCTCACCTTGAAACATAAAAGTGCAAAACACTCCTAGTGCACGGGACAATATCTAGACATACGTAGATGACTCCATATCGAGTCTACCACCTCCATTTCGTATACAATATTAGCATGATTGTCGTAGACATCCACCAAAACGTGTCCCCATTTTGTAGTATATTAGTCACTCATCATCATCAGCTCAATAAACGTCCCCACCGAGGGGCACGAGCCTAACCGTATAGGATGTTTAGGCCATAGTCGTCCACGCGGGCTCAGTGCGGGTTAGACAACTTTACGGACAACCTTTGATAGTTTCCTCACGATGTTTTCCTTCACCGTAAGAGCATCGGATAACGTACATATATTTTCCGAAAACTCTGAAACACATTGGTAAGTGGCGGGATTTGAACCTCAGCCCTCCCGGTAGGAGGGCGACAGTCCACACCATTGAGCCACCGATGCTCATTTTCAAAAGCTACGCATTTTCATTAAATAAAAAAATGAACATTGTCAGTGACTACAATGACGTCATAAGCAAATCCCACGAGTTCCATCGGCGAGTCGATACATACATAGGTACTCGTAGTAATTGGCGCGTAAACGGGTACAGATATGGGTCCAACGTAAATCAGGGTCTCGCACTGTCGATTATCTGTGACCCGGTTCCAACAATGGTATTCGAATAAAATAAATACACCAAATGAACACAAAAATCGCATTACAATTAATGCGCAGTTATTTTAATACTCGTATAAACCCACCCTCGTTTGACGACCCATTTGGTGTTGCGGTTGAGAGGTCGACTGCAACACCAAGGGTTCCGGGTTCGATCCCCGGGCAGTACAAACATTTGTGTGCATGAACATGTCTGTTTGTAATGGTCTGGGTGTTTTCTATGTATAATATGTATGTATTTACAACAAAAAAAATGTATATAAGTATATTCGTTGTTTAGTACCCATAATATAGGCTTCACGCTTAACTTGGGACTAGAAGGCGCTGTATGAATGTCAGTGGATATTTATTTATTATTATTATTATTTATATACTCGTACATGGTGATTTTTTTATCAGCGACCGATTTTATATTCAGGGCCTTAAATAATTCATGTTCTTTCAGTTTTTCTTTTCAGATGATCGTAACTAACACGATAAGTATGTTCCGAAATAATTATATTTTAATTCTTTATATGAAAAGCCTTGAAGTTTGTGTTAAATCTATATTCCTTTTTTCTATTCAAGATTTTATCACACGAGTAGTAGATTCACCTAATGGTGAGAGCGTCGGTGGCTTATTAGTTTGTACTGTTGCCTTCCGATAAAGGGCGCAGGTTCAAATCGCGCCACGTACCAATGAATGTTCAATATTTATCCGACGTTCCTACGGTAAAGTAAAACTTCGCGAGTAAACCTACTCACTACGAAGATATTCAAAGGTTGAGGGGCACAAGCCTACCCCTAAAGGGTGTATATGCCCTAGTCGTCCACGTGGGCGCAGTGCGGATTGGCTGACTTCACGCACAACCTTCGCAGTCGTGCGCAGGTTTCCTCATGATGTTTTCCTTCACCGTAAGAGCGTCGAATAAACGTACATATAATATCAAAAAATCGAATATACATTGGAACGTGGCGGGTTTTGAACCTGCACCAAATCGGAAGGCACACCACCACCAACGCTCCTGCTACATAGTATGGCGGTAAACAATAAAATTACATATTATGCGTATATCTGTATTATTAAATGATTCTTTAAGTTTAAACAACATTTAATGATAGATTAAATCTTAGTGTTACAATATGACTGTTGCCCGCGTACAATGCTAATGACAGAGAGATATTAGTGACGTGACATCACTCTTCAATTGATTAGGGATGGGATGGACCAACGCTATGGTCGTTTCTGTACCGTCTAACAGTATATAATGAACAACATGTATCAAAATTATGTTTTATGAGTTAAGAACAGTAATTTCATTGTCTCAGGGGGACCCGCAAGCTCAAAAGCCGTTTTGTATGTTACATGAAAATATAATGATATCTCCAAACTCCCAGGCGTCCTTAATGATGATGGATGTTGATGTATGGCGATGTTGAAATGCGAATACTCTGCATTTATATTCATACTAGCGACCCGTCCCGGCTTCGCACGGGTGCAATAATTTTATTGTGCGATATCTATAAGAAATGGACACACCATCGTGGAGTTTTTGTAGATTTTTCAATGTGTACCATACTTAGTACCTACATTATTTTGATGACGTAAGGTTCAGCCTTCGTTTGCAAATTTAAGCGGAAAAAACTAATTATTTTCGACATCATATTAGAATCTTCAAAAATAACAGTATTTTGCCAGCATTACATGGATATTATAATACATATAAAATTTCTCCTCTTCAATCACTCTATTAAAAAAAACCGCATAAAAATCCGTTGCGCAATTTTAAAGATTTAAGCATACATAGGGAATATAGGGACAGAAAAAGCGACATTGTTATATACTATATAGTGATAATGTTTGGTATATATATGGTCTCATTTAAAGACCATATAGAATTATTCTATGAATAGTATTAAATTAATGACAATGATATTAAATGAATAAAAATTAAGATAAAAATAAGTATGGTACACTTTTAATTATTATATTTTGCACGCATCCGCGCTTTTTAATTTAACAAAATAATTTTTTGACATAATTTGTTCATATACGAGTACTTTCTATAACTATCGTGTCTGATCCGCAAGTGCAGTGATTTACCAGCGGATGAAAATTCTACCAATAAATTTGGTTTGATTAAATAAAAATACTTAACTGTTTATGTTGGAATTTCTACACTGGACACTATCTTTAGGCCTACACCGTCGGTAAATAAAAGTCACACGACAAAATCCTAAACCTTGAAAACCTTATCATTTTTATATCAGAAAATTGTTGACTTAAGTCCACTTCCACTAAACGTAAATTGCTCATTTGTAAACCATAAGCGAAAACAGTCGATGCCAAAAAAACTAGGTCAATACAATACGACCTGAACTGAAACGAGCTCGTCAGCTTTAAAATACAAATGTACACCCAATGGAGTCATTAAATACCCCGAGCTCGTGGAAAAATGGGTTTAAACACGCGATGCTGTCGTACCGCTATTCTTTTTCCCCCTAGTACCTACCCCTAAATAAGAATGTAATCGATTCCCGTGATGACCATTCGGGACTTCAGGCTTCCTTGTACGGTCTATGGTATAGGTAAGTAAAAAATATTTATAGACATTGAAAAATAATATAGAAGCCTATCAATGGTCTAGACATAACTTGTACTTCAAATTGTGACACAACAAACTGTATTAGTAGCTGTTGGTATTTCTAATAAAATAAAATTAAATATCTAATAAAAACATGTTGGCTCGCAGATTTAACCGAAGCTCAGAACAAGTAAAGTTGACGCTCTTTGAAGCTTACTGCCAGAGCTTTTATACAGGGAATCTATGGTTTAGATACACCAAGAGATCAGTGGAAGCACTCCGTGTTCATATAACAACATCTTTAGGATGATTTTGGGACTGCCAAAATTCAGTAGTGCATCGGCGATGTTTGTGGAATATCAAACGGATGGTTTTGATGCTGTTATCCGCAAGAAGACAGCATCGCTGATTGACAGGATACGTGGTAGTCCCAACACCATCCTGAAAACCCTGGCCGATAGACTAACCTCGCCACTTTGGGCAAGTCTTATTCAGAAAGTGATCCCGGGGCCTAAAATTTCTGCATGACTTTATCATTATTATTTTCTATTAATTGTTTTGAAATGATATTTTATTCTTAATTTTATTGTGAATTGTAATTTTAATTTATTGTTTCATTTTATCATTTTACTTTATTATTATTATTATATCATTTTATAATTATTATTTTATTTCCTTTATCATTTTATTATTTAAATTTAATATTTTTACTGTTTTAATGTTAATGTTTAATATAAGTGGAGTATGTTATGGATCCGACGCTCTTACGGTGAAGGAAAACATCGTGAGGAAACCTTCATGCACGCCTGCGAAGAGATTCGAAGGTTGTGTGTGAAGTCGTCCAATCCGCATTGGGCCCGCGTGGACGACTAAGGCCTAATCACCCTATACGGGTAGGCTCGTGCCCCTCGGTGGGGACGTTTTATGAGCTGATGATGATGATGATGATGATGTTATGGATTATATATCTGAAATAAAAATAAAAAAATAAATAATAAAAAAAATATTCTATTTCAATAAAATAAAATAATAATAACAATATCTAATCCCAAATAACGAAGGAGCATGTACAGTGAGAACTTTACTACGGATACTAATACTCGTCTAAATTAATTTTACGACCTATTATAATAGGTCGTAAAATAATACAACGATTAACGAACGTTCAATAATATAACGCTTTTTAATAATTATTCATAAGTGTTATCGTTCATATGTTAAATAATGATGTGTGCATATACATTTAATAATATAACGAAAAATAATACAAAAAGTAAAAATATTAAAGAATAATAATAGGTTGTAAAATAATACAACACTTAACGAACGCTTCATAATATAACGGTTATTAATAATTATTAATAAGCATTGTCGTTCATATGTTAAATTATAATGTAATTATTATTTAACATATGAAAAATATACATTTTATTAGAATTTAATAACTTACTAATTTCATACGATGTTTCAAATACTATCTAGTGTTGGTGTACTTTCTAAATATATAAATAAACATTTAGATCTCGACTATTATATTCCCTTCGCCACAAACAACATGGAAATGATTAGCATCGCGGTCGAAATTCAAATTATAAAATACTCAAAAACAATTCTATTTACATTCCAGAGGAAAAGGAAACTCTCGTGAACGGTATTTGCCAGACATAATTACATTAAACACTCTCTATTCCCGACATAATTAAGGCGTCAAATTTAAAATTTAGATTTTTGGAATTGAGCGTTGCTTCTTTTGGACGAATTAACCTTCTGATGAGAGGTGAGGTCTTTTCAGTTGAAGCGGCAAGGAGAGTTTGATTTTATTCAATGTTCAATTAATAATTTATACTCGTAACGTACGTGGACGGCAGATTTGCGCTTTTTTTGAGTCTCCACTAATAAAGCCGTGTCGCCAACCATCGACGAGGTTTGTGGAAGATGAGACGGACACACTTCGTATCCTATACTAGGGGTCGACCCATCTTCCACGGAACCAAAGTATTTCCTTACCAAAGATAACCTTATAATATGAATTATTTTAATAAGGGCAACCTTGGTTTCGCAGCGCAAGTTCGTTCTGACGTCTAAATTTTCTGATTTGGAGACCCATTTGGTGTAATGGTTGAGATGACCACTACTACACCAAAGGATCCGGGTTTGATCTTCGGGCAGTACATTTGTGTGTATGAAACTGTTTGTATGTATATGAGTATGTTTACCCGTTTTAAGTACCCATATTACAGGTTAATGCTTCGTTTGGGGCTTAATGGCGCTGTGTCAATATCAGAGGATATTGATTATTAAATTTATATAATCGAGGTTACCTTTTTGAGATCCTTATTCAAATCGGTGTCATCTGCCTTTCTCTTCTCGCAGGAGAGTATGCAGTTCTTGCCGTTATCCTTTTCACCCTGTAACAATTAACATATTTGATTCAGTTCATGCACGATAAAAAAAACATAATTTGGTCTTTTTTTTGTGTATATGATACTCGTACAAATAAACGATTTATTAATATTATGGGTCCCGCACCTAAAAATTGTACTTTAAAGATTATTTATTGAACATAATAAACTCTGTGTAAAATTGTTTGAAAACATGTTAGAATTTATTAGATTTTTTACTTTTACATATAACTTTAACTTATTACAAATAACAAATTCAATTTTATTTTTTAATAACAATATAATGATAAAAAAAAATTATAATGATAAAAAAAAAATTACTTATAAAAGTGGGAACATAAATATAAAAAACGCTCACAAATGGCTATTGGTCCATTGCGAATACCACGAAACATAACAGATATTTGATTAGCCCGTACGTGCATGAGATATTGCATTAATACAGAATTTCATTTATTCTGGAATCCATCGGAAGAATGGCCGGGGTATAATGTGACCACAAATGTTTCCACCGAAACGGGACGGTGACGGTGACCCAAATAAAAATATACGGAGTATATAACATTTAGAATAAACTTTTGTACCCGAGAATTTTGTTATTGTATACGAAATTTGCTTAAGTTCATACAATTTAAATTTACTTTGCAAAATTCTGGAATTGTCTTTATTTTAAACTCGCATTACAAATTATACAGCGCCTTTGTTCCTTTGTTCTTACAAGGCGTTACATTTTGCTATCGCTTATACTAATAAATATCCATCTTGATATTCATATCAGTCTCCCCATGACTTCGCTGTGTGAAAGGGGCTTTTATTTAGTTTTTGATATATATGAAGACCTTCGGTGGCTCATTGGTATGGACTATTGCCATCCGATCTAGAGGTTGCATGTTCAAATCCCGCAACGTACCAATGTATTACCAATAGCAGTTGATTGTACTTAAAATGTTTTAACTATAAACATATTTTACATTACTTACGATAGAGTTGTGATTTATGAATTTGACACCCTAATCATGTAATGGTACTTTACATTTGTGACCTGGTCACATCACACCGAACTATGAATGACAACTAAAAACACCTAAAATAATGTAATGGTTTCTCTGTGTTATTGCGCATTTTGTCTACTTGTCTCAGTATGTTTTTTAAGAAATTCCATTCGGAATAAGCAGTACTTTTGTACTTTTTTCACAATAAATTGTTTTCACAATTAGTAGGTATGCGTAACAATAAATAAATAAAACTATTCTAAAAATACATGGTCACAGTATGCTCACGTCCTCCATACAAGCCTTCCCAGTCGAAGCTCTGATAGAATATGTTCGGGCTTGCCCCACATTCTAGGCGCACGTAAATTATAAAGCTATATTACAAGATTACATGCATAACAGGCTTAATAAATAAGTGTATGATATTAACAAGCTGTGAACCATTGAATGGTCAGCTAGACTATTTGTTTGAAGATTGGTTAATGAAATGATTTCGAAGTAAACTAGTTACACTTTATTGCAATTGTATCTTACTATATGTCCGAATTTAGTTTGCTCCAGTGTTATTTTTAATCAAATCTATTTCGTTTCTATTCAGAGCATGTTTTCGTCTAACCATTTATCATGGGCCGATAGAGGGCGCCGCGATATCACACCACGATCTCACAATTTATTTTCTCTTTTTTAAATTACGCAAGATATTATTGACCTCATCTATTTCCTTTTTTGTATTACATACATAGTAAATATATATATATATATATTATATTATATAATATATATATATATAATATATATATATAATATATAATATATATATATTATATATATATAAAGCTGCTAACGCATTTATCGACTTTAACACGGGGTTGAACTTTAATCTATCAGGCATTTTAACATTAATAGCTATATTTCTTTCTGTTAGTGCCTTTAAATAAAAGTAACTTAATTTCGACTCTATTTACCACAAATAAGGTAACATATCAAAGCACCTTTGACACATTAACTTCTGCATGACACGCCAGAAATTCGCGCAATAAAAATATTATTTCGTACCCGAACACATGTTGGGCGGTTTTTCCGCTCAAAGAAACTTTTTCATGTCCCTTTTTTACGGTTTTCTCGGTCACGTGTTTTTATCAACCCGAATGAGGGCGCACCATCAATCACGGCTGTAACAACATGACTGTCGCTGGAATAGTTTTAAAGATTCTTTAAAAAGCATTTGACGTTGATAACTGTACCTACTAGGTGGTAGACTTGGTACTGAGTCATCTAGATAGGTACCACCGCAGTGTCAGATATCGTCCCGTGAAATATAAATGTTTTGCACTTCTGTGTTTCGGGATGGTGGTACTGTAGCTTGTTAAATTACCGGATATAAGAGACCTAAAATCTGTTGTCTCAGGTGTGGGGCGCAGTGCGGCATTGATTGAGAATAATAACTATTTATCAGTTGTTGGTCTCTATGAATACCGCTCTGTCATGGTCAGGTGTATCACTTACCATGCATGAGGTGAGCGTTCTGACCGTTCTCTTTACTTTGTAACATAAAAAAGTGACATTTTAACCTCCTATCAGAAAAAAATAATAACTTCTTTTTTTCAATAAATAAACTGGATATAATGGTCATTAGTGAAGATAGCATATTATTAAACAAAATAATGTTTTGAGGAAGTTGTTAAAATAGAAAATATAATTGCGTTTTTATATCTAGTCACCGTTAACAAATTTTATTTACTTAATCTAAAACTTCTACTTGGCATTGGCTCTCATCTCCCGCGCAAGATAACATTGTCATTAGTTCTGAAATTAAGACACCCCGAAAGGAAGCCGCAAAATGACCATCATCATCAGCACATCCCAATGCAGGAACACAGCATCGCTATGGGTAGTTTGGGCTGTAACCCACCCTCTACGCGCCCAGTGATTTAGGTTAATTGAAGTAAATTTTAATAATTTTATTATATAACTATCATCATCATCAGCTCATTAAACGTCCCCACCGAGGGGCACGAGCCTACCCGTATAGGGTGATTAGGCCTTAGTCGTCCACGCGGGCCCAGTGCGGATTGGACGACTTCACACACAATCTTCGAATCTCTTCGCAGGCGTGCATGAAGGTTTCCTCACGATGTTTTCCTTCACCGTAAGAGCGTCGGATAACGTACATATATTTTTCGAAAATTCAAAAATACATTGGTACGTGTCGGATTTGAACCTCAGCCCTCCCGGTAGGAAGGCGACAGTCCACACCACTGAGCCACCGACGCTCTTCAATAACTATATTTCTTACTTATTCAGTTTAAATGTACATCATCCTAAAACACGTAAGATTTCCAATACATTACCTAACGTTATAGTCTAATCTCTTCAATGTTACTCGTATTATTAAAATCCAATTTACCCAGACCTAAATATATCAAAGGTCGTATCGAACCTGATTGCTTAATCCAATACAAATTAACATGGCGCTACAGACCTACGTCACGATTTAATCCAATTTTATTATCCATCCCACGAAGCTGAAATTTATTTTCGAAAGATCTATAGGAGATTAGCATATTTTTCACAAAGAAAACCACTTGGAGATTTCGCTATATAAAATCCAATACAGACTTAGGCACTTAATATAAGATTTGTTTGAAATTATTTTGCTTTTCCAATAAGCCGAAGGCGTTAATATTTCTTGACAATAACAATTTACGCTTTGCGAGATATTATCAACGGATGAAGCCTTTTCATAGTTGAACAAATTAGCATATTCAAATCAGGGCCCTTCTACAAGTATACGATAAACGTTACAAGAAATCCACACATTTTTTTAACAAGGACATCTACGAACAAAGTTTCTTCAAAATCTATTTAACTGTTTAGACTCAACATTTCATATATATATATAAAAGTATATGTTTTTTATACCCATAAAAGCTTCACGCTGAACTTGGAACTGTCAGTGGATATTTACTTAAATTTATGTCTTTGTACGTACTATATATACGAAAATTGCGGCAAACGCGCGTCGAATATTCTTGAGGTCCCTAAAACAACATTATAATAACGAGCCCTCGCAGTCCGCGAGGCACCGAGGGTCCAGCCCATCGCTCATCTCGCCGTAATTGATGGCGAGCATTCCTTTCAGGGATCCCCGACTCCAAATTGGATTCCAATGTTTCCGTCGCCATCGATTCTACATCCACAGCACTCAATTTCCGGTAACCTTTATATACATAAATTTAGCTACATAAAATAATATGGTTTTTGAATTATGCAACGGTAGTGATAGTTCTTAGTAAAATTGCAAAAGATTTAAAAATTGAATTTTATTATTAAATTTAGTAATATAAATTTGTATAATTTAATTAATTGAGTAACTAAAGACAGATTCAACCTCACCTGACACTGAATTGAATGGAAAATCATTTCCCGCTTACTATTAGATTTGCGAGTATCTCTGTCTATCACTTAACATTCGGTGAACCATCTTTCCTACTTACCTATGAAATCTATACATATAAATAATGTTGGAGTGTCTGTTCGATTTTTACTACATGCATATGAATATTCATACTGAGTATATATTAAAACAACATTTTTTAATTTTTTGCCTCTGTGTTTGTTCTGGGTAATCTCAGAAATGGCTGGACCGATTTAAACGGGACTCTTTTGACAGGTAGCTGACTTAGTAAGGTAAAACTAAAGCTACTTTTTTTCAAAACACTTTCCTTTCTTGCCGAGGTCTTCTCAGTGGAACCAACTTTCCGAACCGGTGGTAGATTCAAACTAGCTTTAAAATTTATTATTAATTTGACGATTCAAAAGTGTCTTGTAGTTGTAAAGACTTAATTGAATAAAGATTTTTTCATTTCAATTAATTTCACTTTTTATTAATGTAGATAAAGTAATGTCCCGCGCGGCACGCAGCTCACGTCGCGTGATCTGCTCGCCTTACGAATCGATTTTAATAGTTATCTGACACCTTGGATAAATACATAGGGTACGTTTCATATGGGTTGCGGGAGAACATCTAATACCACGGATAACACCGCGGGGAGCAACTAGTTAAAAATATATATGTGTGCACTGATTACAACATAGTATTCTCTCTAACACAGACAGTTCCGTGTACTACCAAACAAACCTAGTTAAGCTCATGGTTAGTTAAATCATGAATTTAACACGCAATTGGTACGTTGGCTGGTGCAATCAGGCGTGCATCTGTGGCTTGTCGTTGCTTATTGCAATGCGAAGATATGCATACTCGCTGATTGGTGACCCTTGTTTGTGTGCTACTACACAAAAGCTATGGTAACTAAGCTTGCAAGACATGTTTGAAATGCGTCACTAGCATTTCTAGCGAGTTTATGAATGGTTTTCGATTATACATTTCGGAGTACGCCTACTATGATTTTTATTACTCCCTGCTACCGTGAGTCGTCTAGGTAGGGCCACCATAGTACCAGATATTGTTGCGTGAAATAGAAGTGTTTTGCACTTCTGTATTTTGGGGTGTGGGCACTGTAGCTAGTAAAATTACCGCGTATAAGAGATCTAATATCTGTCTCGGGTGACGGGCGCAGAACAGTGTTGACAGAAAATAATGACTACTTACTGTTATTTATTTTCTTCAACACTGCATCTCATGGTGAGGCGTATTACTTACCATCAGGTGAGCGCAATGGCAGTTCCTTTCCCGTTTCATATAAAAATATGACAGAAGTCGTTGGGAGTCGTTTGAAAGTATGTGAAATTGCTCTACCCACGGTATAAGGTCAGTCACACGTTCGAAGTTTAATTCGATGTATAGTTTAGGTTACTGCTATGGTGTCGTCTAAGCGTCGATTTAGGAACAATGCTTGAACCGAGGATTCGAATCCCATTCCATTCCATTCTAGACCGCATTGTCCAAGTCAATTTATGCGAAAATTTTCTATCTAATTCGGATTATGCAGGATGAATCTACCTGACGGTCTGAAAAGAAAGATTTCGTGGTTCGAAGTTCACCTCAAATTGTCGGTCCGGTCTAGCTTAGCATGGTAGTCGTTAATACCCACCAATCCACATCCAGCAAGATGGATTACGGCCCAATATTAACGTAAATATGTTTTTTTTTGGAAGAAAACATGATAATACAACGTACACTATAGAAATTAGAAAGTATAAAGCATAGTTATAATGCAATCAAAGAGCTACTGGGTTGGATCTGGTCGATGTCATCCATATAAAGACTCCAGCTTAATTTGAATCAGCTATCCTCGTATGAACATTCGTTCAAAGAGACCAGCATAAACAAAACACATCTAAGGGGATTGAAAGCTGAATTCGTATCAAATTATACTCAGTATAAGCTAGCTACATATCAAAATAAAACATATAACAATTGCCATAAACCGAGTTCACTTTGGACGACGCGTAGACATATTTGTCATAAGCGTGAACTTTGAAACATCGTGTTGTTAATTCACAAAGTTTTCTCGTAATTTTTGTTTGTTTTTCTCATAACTGACGCGTTGTTATTACGTACCGATGAAACATATTTGTGATCATAGCACTTTGTATATTGCTTCGTATTTTGTTACTAGCCTGACCTAAAAAAAATGTGTGGTATCTTTACCTTCTAGTTTCTTCAAAAGATTTTATGCATTTTTTTTATTATCATCGCTTTAACATCGGCGATTTTAACTAAAACCCACTTTTTACTAAAAGTGTCATTCGATCTCTGTCTTGGCTGGTAAGGCTATCTATCATATGCGGCTAGCGGCGAAAAGTACTTTCGAATAAAAGATGGTCATTTCAAAATCAGACCTAGATCTGTATATAGTTTCTCTCTCTCTTTCTTCTACTGGTTTGCAGTGGAACTAGAGACAAAAATAGCGCATATAATGTACATTATTTATATGTAATATTACATTAATGTATAATATTATATGCGCTATTTTTTCTTCACATTCACATAAAATATTATACACTTAAATTGTAATGTGATAAACCGTGTATCTAATGCAGCCTTAGACCATCAATAAAAAAAAGGAAATATTAGCTTCATTTCCTCATTCAAATTCAGTTATATCATGAACTTCTGAAACATTTGCCAGGGTAATTTAATAATATATATTATATTGGTATATAAAGTACATACATAACTACAACTCTACCAATTCCTTTATTTTCGTAACAATCTTTGGTTATAAGCTCAGGCAGTTAGTATTAAACATAGAGGGTTGTGTTTCGCGTCGAGGCGGGTAATTTCACGTGGTCTACGGCACCCCGGGGAGCTAATATAATGAATCAAATGCGAACCCGTCAGTTAGGTCAATCGGACGTGTGAATCAGGTATAGTAGTTTCCTTATATATGTTTAAAGTTATAATTGACGAATATTTATGTGATAAAAATCAGTAGTTTTAAACTGCTCAGCTATTTCAGTGTTTATAATATATTTTTACATTAAGTTATTGCTTTAAAAAAAGGCTGCACTGTTAAGTTTTCTTGGGTGCTTCTTTCTCAACAGGCCAAACCACTGAAGCGCTTTTCATCAAACCACAAAGCATCAAAATTCATATTTTTAGTTGTTAATAATAGTTTAATTGTATATTTTTCAAAGTTCATAAGTGCTTTTTGTTAGCCGAATTTAAATAAATGGATTTTGACTTTGACTTATATAGTTTTTTTTTCTATATGTATGCAATTTGGCATATGATAAGTACCTAAACAAACTCACTGTTTTACCGTTTCAATTAAGTGAGGTACTACTATTATTATTATTGTTTAATTCACAGTAAACATAATTTCAAGTTCATGTTTCTATATTTCAGTTCTTACTCCATTATTCATCAGACAGGCGATAAATGTGGTCAGCCTTTGTCGACTTTGTTTCTCTGTATATTGGATTTGATCCGAAAAAGAATCCCCAAGTAAATCCCGTCACTACAATAATTGTTTTTTTTACGTTGGTATCGAAGAGTGACGTCAGAAATCAATATTAATAAAGTCAAGTGCTTGTTTTTAATATAATGAACATATATTGCCCACTTGGACGCGTCCCTCGTGGGCGGGCCGACGAAAAATATGATCTCGATCCAGCAATAACGTAAGTATAACACAATTTAATTCCCCGTGGGAGTTTCTTCTCCACATCGTCTATAGGTTATGCTATTTTAATGAGTGTCACAGTTTATTTATTTATCCATTACACTGAAATGAGTTTCACAAGGTCTTTTATATTTTGTCAGTAGGTACATAACGCATGAACACTGTAAGGGCATAAAAATAAATAGAAATTTGTTATAATATAAAACAGTACACCAACCTTACTCTTGTAATTTTACAATATTGTTTAAATACCCTAAATTACCATACTATATTACATAAACATCTGTCTATCTGTTCACCTATGGCAAAGTTACATAAAGTAAATTTTAATAATAATAATGCTGTTTGCCTTATTATTATTTTTAGTTACTTGCCGAACTTTCCATCAATACTATCCATTGGTATAGTTAGATTGGATAATTTATTCATTACCTCTCGTACTAGTTAAAAACAGTGCGACGGCGAGGTAACTCCTTATGAAATATAATCTTGCATACTAATACATAAATATTATAACAAATTACATCACGCGTTGGTTGGAGTTGTTACTACGTCTTATCTGATAAGTTTTCTGCGGTGATGAGGTTTGATTCGTCGCCTGTTATATTCAACTTTGAAAAATGAAATTATGTATGTTTATGAGTTGCTTAGTACCCAAACTACAGACTAAATGTTTAGTTTGGGAGGTGGCGCTGTGCGAGCACAAAAGAAAACTAAAACAGCCCGTGACTTCTGGACTCGATCGATGTGTGGGGTTTTCTTATAACGCTTGGTGACTCATCACTTTCACTACCAGGTGACCCATATGATTGTTAGCATTCTATACTATAAGATATGGGTAGGTAGAAATTTTCGAAATAACCCAAAAATTCCCAGAACAAATCTACTGCTATAGATTATATTTTTATTATGATTGTTTGTTTTGATTACGATTATTCATCAATTAAAAACAAATTTCGTGATATAAAAACGTCTTTCTTAAAATTCATATGATAACAAATGGCAAGACAAAGGTTAATTACCTCTAATCTTTGTTTTACTAAGAGTATTTGTGTCTTAAATGTATGATTTTCAAATACAATTTCGCTTTTTCATGATTCAACAGGTACATGTAAACACAAAAAACAAAATCAATACCACTGAAATCAATACGTCCATTCCTACAATAGGAATTCGAAGTAATTTCTGTCATTTTCACGCATCAAGTACTTGGGATTAAACGCTACGAAATTCCCGTAGACGCCGGCACGTAGCGCCGTAGCAACGTAGCGCCGTAGCTATCGATTGCGATTTGCGACTGGCGTACACAGTATAGTACGATTCACGAAAGATGACAAATGGCGATATTTTTTGTAAGATACAGACTATTTTATGTTAAAAATAGCAAAACAAAAGAATTATTAAATACTGAAAATGACATGAGCGTAAAAAAATACAAGAAATTCAGTAGGTGGTAGACTCGATACTGAGTCGTCTAGGTAGATAACACTGCAGTGCCAGATATTGACCAATGAAACAGGTGTTATGCACTTTTGTGTTTCGGGATGAGGGCACTGTAGCTAGTGAAAATGCCGGGTATGCCGAGACAACAGATGTTAGGTATTCTAACATCTGTTGTCTCGGGTGTCGGGCGCAGGGCGGCATAGTTGGAGGATAATACTGCGTATCACTTATCAAGTATATACAAAAATCACATCAGGGTAGCGGCCTGACCGTGCTGTACACTTATAAAATAAAATAAATAAATAATGCTATCGTCGCCGCCACCGCACCTCAAAAGGGCATCAAAAAAGACTTTAGTGTAGTGGTCATCCTTTGCGAACCGCACTATACATTGGAAATACGAGTAAGCTTCAAAATGAGATATTTTGCGTAGCTCATTATTATGCCGTGAGTACGTGATTTTTTATAAGGGCTTTCAAGTTCCGTGCGAGTTTTATTGTTTGTTATTTAGAAGTAGGTTCAATGTAACCATTGCGACTAATAATGTTTGTTCTTTTGATACTTAAAGTTCGGAAATCAGTGACTATAACAATATTCTGGAACGATCCATGTGCAGTGCATTTGTTCATAAACATGTTTGTATTATACTGGGTAGTTCAAATGTATCATGTTCATCATGAGTTTACAAAAATAGTATAAACGTATTTTATCCAGTGTCCACCTTAGTATAGGTGAACTCCTTTTTTAACGATTTAGCCCGAAAAGAACAATCTAGCTCTGTTTCACTGTCTTGAAAATATTAGCAAATATGAAGTTTTCGACATACTTACAAGTCCTTTTTTGCTATTGTATCGGTCATGATGACATTTTTTTTAGAAAATCCAAAAAAAAACGGCTTCATGACATGATTATTTCAGCATTTATAAAACAGAAAATCTTTTGACTCTCAATCTAGCCCTTTCTAGCAAAGACTTCACAAAAAGCCCTTTTTCTGAAACTCAGGTGGCAACACTGATTTTATCAGCTTAAGCTGCTTACTTAAACTGAAGCTTTGTCAACGTAGGTATGTGAATATTTATTAATCTATTCACAGAAACTCAGTCATATCAATCAAAAGCTAACCCTTGTGCGACACGCTATCGAAACCTAAAATCTATTGAAATCTATCTCAATTTGTCTTCATCAGAAACTTATTGTTACAACAAATTGAGGCTAGGTCACCGCACTCAATTAAGAGTTTAACTGGAATTAATTACTTTTCCAAGTTTTTCGCCGAATCCGCGTAAACTTGAAACATTGAAAGCCTCTTCCATTGTAAAGTCTATAATAGCCGGAAAAATATTAGCAGAGTTTGCCTTAATACATTTTTGTTTGAATTTTAATTGGTACCCTTTACACGACACGACACCCGAGACGATAGATTAGGTCTCTTATACCCAGTTATTTCACTAGGTCCTGGTCCTGTTTCAAGGAACAATATCTGGCACTGCGGTGATACCTACCTAGACGACAAAACCCCATTTTTTCATTTGACAGGATTGATATTAGGCGTTGGTACTTGGTAGACATGTGTTGCTAAGTGAAGCGGTATGAAGGCCTGCAATACAGAACAAATAATACTTCAAAAAGTATACGAATTTGACAGCGCTATTTTGTGTTTATTCTAGTTCAAATAGTGATCTAAACACAACGGAGTTGTAAAAGTGTATAATCTGATTTACCAAAACTATCACTTTTATTGGGCAAGATGTAAATTAGCTAAAGTTCATCACACAGACGATCTTTTGCATTGTCGCTATCAAAAAAAGTGCCAACAATTCCGGCCTTGGGCAATCTACTGCAACCATCCTATGCCAGCCACTCTTTTCAAGTGATCGTTCAACAAAACGTTTACCCGAACGAGGTCTCAACTCCTTGTTCATACACAATACATACTATCAAATCGACTTAATATCTCTCAAATGCACCCCTGTATTGTTCGTTTAAGCCAAATGCAGATCAACAAGTGCATACAATGACACCTCTGCACGGCTCCGAGCCAAGAAAAACAACGTATATACGGTATATCCATTTATGCTTAGTGTAAATAGTATTATACGATATCTATTGAGCGTTCAACTTTTACATTTGAACGCCAATTGAATTAATATTATTGCATGACTATTAAATTGAAATAGAAGCTAAGCTTAAACTCATTTTTAAGGTACAGTAGACACACGAGCATATTCTGTACTCGGTCCATCATTATAAACATTTTCAGGTCTAGACATCTGAAAAATAAGAATACATCATTGTGTAAAGGATCGATTTAGAATAATTCCCGTGGTATTTGAATTCAGATGTTAGTCGTGCTCAGCAAAAAATCTTCTGGATCATAACAAACTTAACAGTTTCCGAAGACTTAGTCATCCAATTTGTTTAAATGAAATTTGGTATTTTGACGAGACGGTGGACGGACAAAGTCACAGCAATAAATCTAACTAGATTAACATTTATTATTACCTTCTCGAGTGTTTTTCATCCTAGTCCAAATTTAGTTGAATCCATTCCTTGTGTGGGCTACAAATTAAAACACTAACAATGAAAAAAATATAAAACATTTTGATTATAACAATACAATTTGTAAGTATAATTATAACGTAAAACTTATAAGATGGATGCTAAGCCGGTGTAAACCGAACATAATTGGGGGCAAAGAAATAATCCAACAGAACTGGCATGAGGAAAAAAACAATTAAGGACTGTAGCGTTCGAAACAAATGAATCTGTACGTCAGCTTACGTCACTGAGTTTGGAAAACGCGGGAAAAATAGCGTCGATTGTTTTTTTTGCATTCTGGCCACGCGTTCCGTTCACTAGTGTCGATGGTGCATTAGATTATTTTCAATGGAAGAAAAAACAAAACTCTGTTTTTTATATGGTATTCATTTCACATTAAAGACTGTATAACCTAATTTGAAGTTCGAACACTAACTTACATACTAATTAGCGTTATTAAAGATCGTAATGTTATGGCGTAATTAATTTTTCAGTATTGTCAGGCGATATATTTAATATATATATATATTATAATAACTTTAATATATCTGAACTAGTAGTTCAAAAAATATATCAAACTAACAGAATCAGTGTTACCATTAAAAATAAATGTCACTTTAAAACGCCGCAACACCGTAAGTCATGTTATATGTCAACTTAAAAGAGACCATTACTTCGGCCGGCCATTACATCAATTCGTATAATCGCAGTTTTATTGGACATAAATTTCGCCTTAATTTTCACAGTTTTTCAGCCGTTTTAGATTTATAATATAGACACCAAATAAATACGAGTATCACATTGACGAGGATTTATGGACAGTATTGAGGTGATGCATTCCTTACTGACAGAGAGGGTTCTTCAATATACATATATATAATTATCGGTTGCTTAAGCACTAATACCTACTATATATATGCTCTTGATTAAACACTGAAACCAATAAATATTAGTCAATTGATGATAATGAGCAATGACGTCCACATTGCTAATCTCATACAAAATATATGGAAAGTTCTTTTAGACGCTTCATAAAAAGTGCGTCAACGATTTGTGGTGTCAAATATCCAATTGGGGCTTGATGGCGCTGAATGAATATCAGTGGTTATTCTATTATAATCAACAAAGATGTTCCAATTTTTAAAGATATTCTTCTTTGTCGCTACACTCTTGCAGAGTGGTCGTGCTCGTCATGCCTAACTATTCGTCGATATTTCTCGTATCGAAGCATTCCTTGTACGTTTTGAAGTGGGCCATTTAGAGGAGACTTCACATGGTCAGTCAAGCGTATTGGTGCTCTACCGCGCGCCCTCATTTTATCGACTTTGCCCTTAATTACAAATATGTAAGATTTAAATAAGAATCATATAAAGAATAAAAATTGCAGTTAAATGACCTTATTTATACAAACAACAATATATATTAGATATTGAAAAGAAACCATCACTTATGTTGTGGAGAATTTTACCCAGTCATATAAAATTAGAAAATCTATTGCGTCTGGATATACCATAGACATCCGAATATACAATAAGACTGGAGAAGCCGCCAAGTTTATAGGCAGTCCCAGTGTCGCAATTTCTTTTCGGTTCTTACCTGTGAAAAGTTATTATATTTCTTGGTAAATTTACTGATTCATTGCGATGATGGCATGTTACAATTGCACAGGATGGCATTTTGAAAAAAAAAACGGTAATTTCTTCTAATATTCGTGCGTCTTGACTCGTCTCACAGAGCGTAAACTGGCAGCCAATTGCTTGCTGTATTTTAATACTTTAAGATTTCGATTTTTATGTACACTAACCTAACCTACTTTGGATGTGCCTATAGTGTATTATGCAGTACTCCACACATCTTGTTAAAAACGGAAGTCATTAGCGTTTTCGTCGAGTCATAGTAGATAATGACTTAAGCAAATGAAGACCTTAGCGACATAGAATTAGGAAAGAAAATCTTTACATTAGCTTTTTATCTAACTATTTAAGTATCTATTAACACACGCCGGATTGCTCTTCTCCCTTGATCCCCAAATATAATCCTTGGTTACTAAGACAAATAATTTTAACATTTATTATTATTTCATTTATTACGTTAGGTATCAAGAATGACGCCCTAAGCTGAGGATCGAGTCCTTCTCTGGGGCGTCCTTGGTTAGCTGTGTAAAGTTTCACAGGCTGAGAGCCATCGTGAAGCTGTGGAGGTTATCAGCAAGCAAAAAGCAGAAACAGCTTCTGACATGGTTGTATCGCTTACCACCAGGTGAGCGCACTGACCGTCTAGTACAGACTTAAAAAAATGCTGTCTCCTCCATGGTGAAGTAGACAGCATTTTTTTAAGTTGACTAGTATAACGTTTTTGTGTTTTATGATTTCAATTTAACTAAACTTTTGTATTCTGTCACATAAATAAACATTTATTCATTTCGATTAACTCGGAATACGTAAAATAATAACTAAATGTATAATAAATATATGTAATTACTAGATTAGATTAGATTATGTTAAAACACAGTATCCACTAATATCACTACCAATTTACCTTTTTCTCCAAACCATAGCTATTTCAAAAGCATTTATTAAGCGTAAGTAACATATGCTAAGATTGAAGTAGGTAGGCTTTAATAAACTTCGTTAAGTAGTTAGCATCATCATCAGCTCATTAAACGTCCGCACCAAGGGGCACGAGCACAGATTTCCCAATACAGGAGATGGGGCAAGCCGCGTTTAAAGTGCGACAAATGTAAGCTCAACGAGCATACACTGACTACCAGTTTACGCTCTGTGATACGAGTCAAGACGCACGAATATTAGAAGAAATTACCGTTTTTTTTCAAAATGCCATCCTGTGCAATTGTAACATACCATCGTCGCAATGAATCAGTAAATTTACCAAGAAATATAATAACTTTTCACAGGTAAGAACCGAAAAGAAATTGCGACACTGGGACTGCCTACAAACTTGGCGGCTTGTCCAGTCTAATGTATATTCTGATGTCTGTGGGCACGAGCCTACCTGTAAAGGGTGTCATAGGCCTTGGTCGACAACGCAGGCCGAGTGCGGATTGACCGACTCCACGCAACAATCTTTGAATCTCTGCAGGCGTGCGCAGGATTCCTCACGATGTTTTCATTAATCGTAAGAGCGTCTATACAAAAAATAAATTGGTACGTGGCGGGTTTTGAATCTCGACTTTCACCCTCTAGATTGGAAAGCAACAGTCCATACCAATGAGTCAACAACGCTCTAAGCATCTAATTTATTAAGTAGTTAAGTGTATTTCTATTCTAATAATACTACTTAGTAGAGATAATTTCTCTTGCTAATATTTTAACGTAAAAAGAAATTTCCACGCCTACATTAAATTTCTAGGAATCCACAGATCATAAACAAGTTAGATATAATTTTATGCTAGACCAGCCTCCGCTTGCCGACGGCGGCCTGGAATTAGATTTGTTACAAAGATCTCATCTCTTCCCTTGAGGACCGTATATTTTTCAGAAATAAAATGGATGTCGGACTTCTCCTAGCTTTACAAAAGTTGCACATTGACCACGGATTCGATATGACGTAAGAAAAAATCTTTGTGTTGGCAATATGTATATGAGATGAATAAAATTATGATGTCCAAGATCATGTTACTTTTTAACAATAAAAAGAACAATGTGAAATGAAAGCCAAGTTCAGTATTATAATATATTATTTGTTGACTTCAGCGACAAAAGAAGAGATATCTAAATGGGTGCCAAGTTCAATGGTCAGTCCCGAAATATATTTATTACAAAATTATAATATATCATTTCTTCTGATAACTTACGATAATTTATTGTTTCCTAAGGCCAGACTTGGTTAGTTCTCAAACACGAATTATTATGTTCGGTAGCTAGTATCTAGCATCAAACCAAATATAGAATAGTGAAATAAGGAACGACATGTTGAAATTGTGTTTAAATTGAAATTGGCAAAGCCAAATAAAGATGCTTACAACATTTGGTAAGATATGCTAAATTGAAGTATTGGGGATTTTTGGAAGCACACATCGAGCTTTTTTATATATATTGATAAGTAGTCAAAGTCAAAGTCAAAAACATTTATTTCAAATTAGGCTTACAAAAAGCACTTACGAAGGCTTACAAAAAGCACTTACGAACGTCAAAAAATATATAAAAGTATAATAAAAAACGATTAAAATACTAAACTAAAAATATGAGTTTTGATGCTTTGAAATAAAAGCGCTTCAGTGGTTTGGCTTGTTGAGAAAGAAGCACTCAAGAAAACTCAACAGTGTAGCCTTTTTTAAAAACAATTCCTTAATGTAACAATATATCATAAACACTGAAATAACTGAGCAGTTTAAGACCACGGATTTTTATCACATAAATATTCGTCAATAGTGTAGTACCCTTTTTTAGAAAGGTGTTGTTTGATTCTAACTTTAAACATATGAAAGGGCAACTCTACAATATTTTGCGGTACCTTATTGAAAAACTTTATACATCTTCCTATAAAAGATTTACCTATTTTATGTAGTCTCAAGTCCGGAACAGCAAGTTTGTTTTTATTCCTAGTATTAAAATTGTGTGAATCACAATTGTTCTTAAAGGTGTTGTAGTATTTACGAACATAAATTAAATTTTCATAAATATATTGCGATGCTACAGTCATTATATTTTTTTCTTTAAAAAGTTCCTTAAGAGAGTCACGTGGTCTAAGGTTGTAGATAAAATGAATAGCTCTTTTTTGTAGCACAAATATTGTATTAATGTCGGCAGCCGAGCCCTACTGTTGAGTAGACCATACGACATAACACTATGAAATGTAGTGAATAGGTACCAATACACACATTTCTTTAATAAAAGTAAGAACCTGAATGGCTATCGCGTTCTTAAAAATATGAGACTGAGCATCAAGTTTAATAACTTGATGCTCAGTGCTCAGTTACATAATTGTAACCACATTACTGTCTTATACAATTTTATATTTATACCCAGTAAATTGGCTGCAGTTAGAGATAATTTGTGGACAAATTGAACTAGCACCAATGATGTAAAAAGTATAGATTCGTAATATGCTCACAAATAAAAATATGCATGAGCGTACATTTACCTGAACAAAGCGTATACAACTGTATTCTCTTTGGCGGTTCGTTTTTGTGGCATGAATGGCGTATCTACTTTTATATATACAGAACATCGTTGGCTAGCACACGACAAGTCTTGACCTGTTGTTATTAAGTCGCGTAACGACCTGGTTGACATAGTAATAGTTTAGCACAAAACAGAGTATTGTTTGTACAAACGGTGTATCAGTAAAATGTGTGGTCGAGCCAAGTTGGCTTTTAGACTTATATTAGTACCAGCTTTTGCGCACGACTTCGTCCGCGTGGAATAGTTACTTTGAAGTTACGCTATCTTTAACCCACTGCTTTGTTTATATAGGTGAGTAAAAACTGTAATATTTCCTATATTCGTTAAAATCCAACTATCCATGGATCATCTGTGGCCAACAGCGTAAGGCATTTCGGAAAAAAGGCAGCCCAACCAAAAATCCAATGATTTGTGATGAACTCTTTGTAACATGTGTGTTAATGTCAGATTATTATTTGGAGCATGCTGTGTATGCTATTTATGGATTACCATCTAGTGCATTTATTTTGTTGATTTCTTTGGAACTAAAAGATTGTAATCTGTCTGCGTACCAAATTAAATAAATAAATAATGAAAACCTATACTATACAATATAATAATTATACAAATCCCGTGTAATATGCGTAAAGACAGTTCCCACGATACAAGACGCCATTATTGTTTTAGACGAGTGTCACGGCCATCAAACATAGACAGGTTCAAAGGCACCTGGACACCGAATCGCGTGACTTGGTACCCTTAAGTTGTAATATCAGTGCTCATAGGTATGGTTTAAAGTATAGGCGAGAGCGATTTCCAAATCTAACTGCGTAGTTTAATTAAATTTATATTTACAATAATTTAAGTTAAAATAACTAAACAAGGGGATTGAGATTAAATTTAATGCATTATTCAATTTCTTTATTTCAAGAAAGAATAACATCACCTGAATTATTTCATGAAATAATTCTCTCATGAAATTTTGATGAAATTTTGATTATCTCACACAATGTAATCATTACTGATAACAATATATACGATACAAAATTTGATGAAAGCAATTAAACAAAAGTATCCAATAAACTTTAGTGTACATTAGTTTTCTACATTTATATTGATATCTTTTATCATTATTCTTTTGTCTTATATTCCCATATTTTACCTTTCAGGTAAGCAATTATTAAAATACTAAATAACTACATAATAATTTGTAAAGACAACATTAGACATGATGACACATAATTATCTGTCTTAAAATAAAATGGTGAGTCCGCGACTAGTTTATCACTTAACCCACACGTGGGACGACCGTGATGGGGCCTCATTTAGTTCAGAAAGAGGCAATTCTGACATCCGTGACGAGCAATTTTGGGCGCTCGAGCGATCCGGCATCGATTCCGAAATGAAGACATCGGTTGTTATGCGTATAGTTCGACACGCATAGGCACTGCCGTCGGCATAGGTAACTACATAGTACAGGAAAACAATTTCATGAAATGAAGTCTTCATATTAGAATAAACAGATATGGAAACTTAAGTATGGGAGGGCTATGAAACGAATAGGGCATCGTGACTGGATAACAAGGCCTCACAGAAAACCTGAGTCAAATAACGCGCGCGTTGGGTTTAAGAAAAGGAAATGAATGCTTTATTATGTGCCAATATAAGAAGTACATAATAAATTAAGCCTGAATTATGAAGAGAAACTATTGCCTATGATAAAATTATAATTATAGAAAAGGACCACATTTAAATAAAGATAAAGTTACTTTATTTTCCCAGGTAACTTTTTAAACGGCTTTGCATTTTTGAAGAGACATTTTCGTTATGTCAAATTTCCCATTACTAAAGGCGAAAAACTTATTTAATTTTTGCACTTGATGTTTTGCTGTTTACGCACAGTTAACGGGTAGAACGTCCATCCGGGATTTATATTTCAAGAAATTGACAACATGGTGTCTTCAAGAATAGAGTGTATAATCATTTTTTTTTAGTAAACGTCTACCATCCTCGTCATCGTTTACCACATGGCGAAACCATGGTATCATACATATTTAAATAAAACCAAAAAAATAAGGAAGTAAGTTCTACCGCCAGAACAATATGAACTCACCAACAACAAACAGCCGGGTCAAGTGTTATGCGTTTAAAGTATTAATTTCAAGTAATTAAAAGTAACCGTTTGAGCCGGCAAGTGTTGGCAAAACGCCAGAAAGGCTCGCAGGCCGGGACTTTTGTAAGGCTGTGCTTAAGATTAGCCCTGAGGGGTTTTCACTTTACCTAACAAGATAATAACCTAGAACGCTTGTAGACGCTTAAGACAATTTTGTTATGGTTTTTACAGGCAACTAGTTTTCTGGACTGGAAATTATTCCCTAAGCCATTCTGTGAAAAGACTTGTGTACTGTGCAGTGGACCGTATACGCTACTTGTTTAGATTTGTGACAGGAAATCAGTTTTTCAGTTAATAATTATATCGTATTTATATCAATATAAAATAAATAAATATCCACTGACATTCACACAGCGCCATCTAGCCCCAAGTTAAGCGTGAAGCCTGTATTATGGGTACTAAACAACTGATAAACATACTTATATATTTTTTTTGTAAATACATACATATTATACATAGAAAAAACACCCAAACCATTACGAACAGACATGTTCATGAACACAAATGTTGGTACTGCCCGGGGATCGAACCCAGAACCCTTTGTGTTGCAGTCGACATCTCAACCGCAACACCAAATGGGTTATCAAATACATTCACAAAAAACAAATAACCTGAATAAAATGTCTAGGAATATTGTAGCATGAAGATTTATTGGTTCAACATATATTCAAATTATTTATTTGGCCCACACAATAAAATACATTCAACGGAAGAAACATTAAAATTCATGAAATTATTATAAATATTATATGAATTAGCACTTAGCTAAATAGGACCTCCCTCAGCATTTGTTCTGGCACACTAAAATCGTACCAGGACGCTGTTTTTCAGGGAAGCTCTGCTAAATATTTAAAATTTTATACATTAATTTACTGTTATTTGATTATTGCCATAAAAACAGGAGCTAAGTGAATCAAAAATACGGAGACAACAGGAGATAGTCAAAATTTGACGAATTTATTAAAAAATAGCTATCTGTAAAGATTGTTTCAAATGTTATGTATTAATATTTTTGGACTGCAGATTATTTGAATCCACCAAGTTTTTATAGTACATGCGAATTTTTGACGAGTTCTGTATTAATCAACGCCAATACTTCATAAATACCACCTTGTACTAGAACTCTCATCAATTCCAGGCCATTAAACTAGCGCCAGGAACGCGATGAACGTATGATTTAATGGCAGACTTGTTCATTAGAAACCGACCACTTTGTCGCGCGTAGTTAAATGTAATTAACAACCTAATAAATCTAATGAAATCTCATCAACTACTGTCAGAGTGGCTACCGTAGTAAATGTCTAAGATGCGATTTTTTTAATGCTACAAATTAATTTTATTGCCTTTTCAAGTTTTCCTTTGCCGGTTTTTTTTATGTTGACACATCATCTTCACGGGTAGGCTCGTGCCCCTTGGTGGGGACGTTTAATGAGCTGATGATGACTGTTGAAATAACAACTTTAAAAACATTCACAAACCAGTTTCAATCTACCATTATTACACCGCCATAAAAGATACAAGCAGTAGTAAATTGAAAAATAAAGCTATATTTACCAATACAAACACTTATTTCAGCACTCTGACTCAAGCGGCCATCTCACCGAGTCTTCAAATCGCATAAACGGTGAACTTCTAAGTGGAATTTGCTACAGGTCGCATAGAATGCCCGCGTGGACTGCAGACATGACCGGCGACCGTCTGCTCTAATATATTACTTTGGCAACAGTCTCAGACGGATACATGAAACGAAACTATGAATCAAAATTAAGAAGCCCTTTATTCTAACTGCACCTATATGAGTACTTGCAATTAATATTGTTGAGGTTTGTGCCAAATACATTCATCTTTTGTGCACACGAAGAAAGGGGATATTTTATTTGCGAAATTCAATTTATCTATTTTGTATTTATTTCTATTGGTTTGGATGTCAGTACCAACTGCTTAACGAACCATCCCTAAGTCCAGATTACAACGCAACAGGTAGCTTACAGTTAACTCTTCAGGGCTCCGTAATGGATACTAATAAGAGTCAAATCAAAAATGAAAAGAACAATCATTCCATTTTATGGTGCTTTATCAAACGTAGCAACTGACTCATAAACATAATAATTAATGACGTTAACAGCCTCGCTTCATCAGAATAAAAAAATGACAAAACAATCTTTCTGCAAACAGTTTTTGATCAATAACAATTCAACATATTCTTTGTATACTCGCAGCATCGTCTGCGTGGGTAATTTAGTTACGAGTATGTTTCGTGCCACTATCAGCGAACTTCTCAATTATTACACCGCATCTGTGGGCATGTATAGCAATATACACCCTGAGGGATTAAACGGTAACGCATACCTTCCAAATTGAATTCACAATCGATTGACAGAAGGCGGGGCGACTACCACCCGAGGAATCTGACCTATAGCGTTGGAGGTACGCCAGGCGTTCTAGATCGATAGATAACCATTTGTTAACGGCGCGGTAGGGCAATCAAATGTTTGTGGGCTGGTCAAATTTTATCGCTCCTAACTCCGCGTAACTATTCTCGTCTGCCAATCGATCAGTGTCGCTTTCGATTAGTGGTAATCTTGGGTCCGCTCGTGGAATGTATTAGTTTGTAATGTAGTATGCCCGAAAACCTTTGGTACTATTTTAAACTTTTATTTTCTAAGCTATTGGCATAGATATCCATGATGGGAGATAATAACTATCTCTCAATTGTTGGTCTCCGGCCATGCCGCTCTGTTATGGTTAGGCGTATCAATTACCATCAGGTGAGTGCCTTACCGTCCTGTACACTTATTACATAAAAAAAATATTAATTTCAGTAAAAACCTACAATCAATTGACATTGAAATCCAGACAGACGCCTGGAGGTCGCAGACAAATCATTAAGGCGCTTACTGAGTTATTGCCTTTTTTTTAACTTTCAGAGCGAGGATTTGAATATAAAATGAATGTTTACTTTGATATTGAAGATGGAATTATGTCTTCTTATTTATAGATATATTGTCTATAATTATTGAAGTTTCTTTCAATTTATTTATTCTCCAGCCATGGTCTAGCTAGACCATCGTGACAGCTTATGGCCCAAGTCAAATACAAAACCACACTTACAAGTTTTACCGCCAGTCTTGATTGACAAATACATACATCTATACTAATAAAGATTTCGTCCCTCTTCTAATGCCGCGGGGAAAAGGGAAGACAAAGAAAAAAAAGCTGAAGACATTAACTTTTGCTTCTAACTTGTAAAATTAAACTTTAAATTTTAGGCAGAAAGATTCTCCATTACGCGTTCAATCATCATATTAACTCTTGAAACTCAAATACGCAACACTTTATAATGCTTGTTATCGCTTTTAAAACTACAAAGTTCAAATTGTGTGTTACACTTAGTGTTGCTAAGTCGCGTCCCGATTTGTACCAGATCGGGATGCTAAATATCTTGATTAATCAAAAAACCAAAAAGTTGTTTCTTAAAAAAATATTAACGATACATTCGTTACAAACGTAATTAATTGATAAGAGTTTAAAGCCCCTTCTTAGGGTTCCGTAGCCAAATGACAAAATACGGAACCCTTATAGATTCGTCTGTCTCTCCGTCCGTATGTCACACCGTTTTTTCTCCGGAACTATGAGCACAACACTATTCAAACTTTGTAAGTATATGTATTCTGTAAACAGCTATAAGGTAAGTCTATAAGGGTTTCCCATACTGAAACTCAAAAATATTTTTTCATCGTCATAAACGGTGAACCAATATGTTCTCATATAAAAGCTGTAGTAGGTGCCTAAGTGAATAAAAAATATTTTATTAAATATTACTGCTGCTAAGGGTTCCCCTTCACGGGCGAGTCCGACTCGCGCTTGGCCAATTATTATTTTTTGTTTACTGTCCTGACCTCCAATCTTCAATCCCGATTTTTTTGAGGTAGTGTACCGATTTAAAACAAATCGTGCCTGGCAACACTAGTTACATTACACTACACCTTCAAATAAGGTTTCGATTGCAACTCGCACGTACAATTTAAAAAAGGAACAAACTCTCGTTTTAATTCCAGCGGCATCCACATTTCTCTTACGCGTTTTAATTTTTAATAAGGTTAATTAACTGATACCGGTGGACGGTACACCAAACGTTTATTAGTTATTAACATAGATGAGCCAGGAAATAAACCTTCACAGTTAAACATAAAGCGGTAAAAGGTTTTACGTGTGAGTACAAAATGTTAAAAAACAACAAGTAAGCGTGTGCGTGCCTTCATGAATACGATTTCGTAATTATTCTGTTAATATGATTTCATCTCAGAAAATGTATATAAAATAAAGTAGTAAGATTCCAAATAATAGAACCCTTTACGTAACCCTCGGATTGGCACACAATTGTACTGTTTTTTAACCCTTTAGTCGCCAGAATTCCAGACACAATAGAAAATCTATTGTTTTTGTTGGATATTTATTTATTATTGGTAATTGCAACATTGTGAACTTACATTTAACTTACGCCTAGACGTTTACATGTTAAAAGAAATAAAAAAAATTGAAACAAAAGAAAAAATACACACACATATCCATCTGCGACGCTTAAAGGGTTAATTAAATGTGTAACCAAAAATGTAACATATCTTTAGGTAAGTAAATAGTGTCATCATATTTATGTAGCATCTAATTGTGTTATAATGGCACTACAAATATATATATATATATATACAACAATTCGTGAAACAAGGTTTCCACGGTAGAGAATTTAAAAAGTGAAGGTAATATGGTGTAAATGCGGTCCGGGATCAACACAAGGTCAACTGAAGCGTCAAAGGCTGACGCTTGGTGTAAGTTATGAAAGGTGTGTCTCTTATAGTTTTTATACTATATATATATATATAATCTTCATGAAACATCCAAACCGTTTATTGCTGTACTTATCCTAAGTATTATAAATTTTCAGGGTAAACGTTTGCATACAATTGAATTAATAAAAAATCGGGAGAACTTAATTTTTTTTTGTTTATTAAGTAGTTACTAATAACTTTTTAGGTGCCTTCCGATTCATAGAAATTATGCATCAGTACAATTATAATAAATATAGCACACATGATTATAAATGAAATGGACACCATTGAGTTAGATTGTGAATCAAATTAATTAGTTTGCTGTTTATCTTAGTTACCCTATTCAACCTATCGCAGTCCACTGCTGGACATATGTCTCCCCCATTTTGCGCCAGATATCTCGTAAGTTAGTTATCTTAGTTTATCACAGATCAATCAATATATTGTAGAAGTATATTCTAGTCGCCATCACCACACGGCTATACCAACCCTTTAGCAGCTCGATACTTGGACCACACGTGGAGCGTTTTACGAGTTACGAGAGCCCTCCATTTAAGGAACAATGTGATATTAAACAAAAATCATTACTTGAACGTCGCGGTTTACTGTCGGGCGTTCTCGAACAATGATGTTTTCGGCCAGTGCAGCGGCAACACTGCGATCGATGGTTTGTTCAACCAGTTCTTGTGAGTCACTAAACCAAACTTATTGTTTGCCCTGAATGCGACTATAAGGGCCGAAGGGATGAGAGTGGATTAAACCCTAAATCCAAGCCTATAACGTCTTACTATTAGTCGCACGCGAAACTGAACATTAGCTGAAGATTTAAGAATAAATAAATAAATATCCACATACATACACACAGCACCATCTAGCCCCAAAGTAAGCATTAAGCAATAGCCATTAATATAGGTCCTAAAAATTGGATAAACATACTTATATACTTTACTTTCTTACTTTACACAATTTTATACTTTTTTTGTAAATACATAAATATTATACATAGAAAACACCCACACCAAACAGGCATATTCATGTACACAATATTTTGTACTGCTCGGGGATCGAACCCGGAAATCTTGGTGTAAGAGCCGTCGTCTCAACCATTACACCAAATGGTATAATATTCATAAAATGGTTTATATATATTGCTTTCATAATATATTTGTTTGAATGGTTACTTGATTACAGTGGACATTGTAATGCTAGAAATAGGAAGCATCTCAGCTGACACTTTCCGTAACCCACTGATTGTTTTTTAAGTTATAATAATTCAGGATACCTCAATTCAATATTATGGTACTTTTAAATCCATTGATATGATTCAGTTGCACTATAATGCAAAAAGTATCCATATGATAAAACATGAGACAAATTTAAATATACTTAGGAGAACCCATTAAACAAAAGTCCAAGTATGAGAAATAGATCTCACTCGTCCCACGCTAACTCGTCCTACCTAGACTGGTTGCCTAGAAAGCCTAGACTAGTTCTAGATATAAATATGCGGAATCCATTACTTGCTGAGACTCGCACATGAGATTTTGAAAAAACCAACCGTCTCATATCATCATTCTTTGATTTTTATGCTAGGTGGAAAGAATATCGGACATGAATCATCCAATTAGTTATTTGACGACCGTGTTTTGTGATCCTACCAAAGAAATCAAAATATTATTTATTTCATTTAAAACCAGTAAATGAACATGACAAGCTAAATTTCACATAGGTCGATAAAGTTCACATTTGCCTAAACTAGGTAAACCTGTTTTTCAGGAAGTTCTTTAACTGATAAGAGGATGTGTTTTTTCTTAATACATCAGTTACCTGCCTTAAAAAAGTGCCATCAAAATCGGTCCAGCCCTTTAAGAGAAACTCTTTTCCTTGTTAATTATGTCAAGTCTCATAATATATATGAATACGTTTGATATAAATATTCATAACAATATTATTATGTTTTCAGTCATAATGTTATGATGGAAAAAATTTCACTGACATTCACACAGCGTATATAAAATACAAAATTCGTAGTCAATATACAAAGCATGCATTAATCATTTTAAATACATATCAATAATGCAAATAATTGATATGAAATTACATTGGACTATCAAAAAGCAACCCAGGACCTCTACATAGTTAACCTTGGCTGGCACTTCGCCCACAATAGGCGATAACTCAAAGGAACCGAGAAATCTGTTTTTACGTTAAGCGAGAAAGAGCCTAAAACCAAAAAGACTTTAAACTATAAACCGAGATTTATGTTCCGGGTTATTGGAAAACGAACGATTGGTTCCGTTAATGTTGAGGTTGATTGTTTACTGTGTAGTTTAGTGTTGTGTATGTATCGACACTTTCTTTTTGTTACATTAGTTTATAACGTATTGCTTGGTACATGCCTTCTGTCGCCTATACCAGTGATCCAAAGTGCTTACAGTTTATTGCTAACTTGTTATTTAAAGATGTTAAACCACGGTATTTAGGAACTGACTAATCTACCATTGAGACCGGAAGCCATATAAAAATATAATTTTTGTTTATAATAATCAATAAATATGTACCTACTGTAAATATTTTTGGTGTCTAGACTGTCATATGGGATCTATCTATCTATCAAACAGTATAACCTGCCTTTTTTGAGAACATATATATCGTCGGTGGCTCAATGGTGTGGACTGTCGCCCTCCTACCGGGAGGGCTGAGGTTCAAATCCCGCCACGTACCAATGTGTTTTCGAATTTTCGAAATTATATGTACGTTATCCGACGCTCTTACGGTGAAGGAAAACATCGTGAGGAAACCTTCATGTACGCCTGCGAAGAGATTCAAAGGTTGTGTGTGAAGTCGTCCAACCCGCACTGGGCCCGCGTGGACGACTACGGCCTAATCACCCTATACGGGTAGGCTCGTGCCCCTCGGTGGGGACGTTGAATGAGCTGATGATGATGATGATATATCGTTCATAAAAAAACTTAACCAAAAGGAACATACATTGTTTATGCACATATTTTTTTTATTTTATGCATTTGTTTCAAACCGCCATTTTACAAATAGTATCAACACACATTTCAAATGAATGAAAATCCCTATCTTTTTCAAAATTATTCCGTAATACCATCTTCCTAAACAATAACAGCTGAACCAGACATACATAAATCGTAGCACGGCTCTTTCACGTACAAGCTAAATGAAAACATTCGTTAAGCAAATGTTTCCCTAACGTCACGCGATTTCTATGATTTACGATTTGTTACCTGCCCACTTCGTGCAGACGATGAGGTGTTTCTCAAACATCCCCGTCCGTTAGCAAAATATTTAGGTAACAAAATAGATCTACGCATCTGGTACATAAATCTAACTCAATAGTTTGGAGTGCGCTAGATCCAAGAATAGTTCAAATGGTTATCGGCTCTTGATTTTAATAAATGAAACTCATAACATAACATTATATTTTTGCTACAATATGTGAACAATCAAAAATTTCATGTATCAAATATGTGCAATAAAGAGAACAAATATCGTCATAAATAAAAGGTTCTGTATGTGCCTAAGGATATTTATCAATGAATCTCAACTCAAATGAATGATTATTATACTATTTTTCTCTTCGATAACTTTGGCGAAGAGTTCAATATTCAATTTCACATATTTGACCCTAAGAAGAACGTGTATTAGGTAGATTACAGAGTCACCCAAATTCGAACTTATTTTTACCAACATAACAGTTAAGCTATTGAGTTAAGCAGTTAAGATATGTTAGCAATTATCGTAAGTTGAAATAATCACTCTCTCTCTGCAACCTATCACGATCGTCGTCGATCGTCGGTTCATAGGGCCGGAGGGCGTCCTACGCTACGCTTGCCAAGACACGGTCTCCACTCCATAAATCGTATCTATCTCTCTCTATCACTATTTAACAGTAATTCCGAAAAAGAGTCGTGCAATTACTGGGCTGTCACGTATGGATATAAGCAAGAGTACCAAATATGCAACTTTAATGCTAACAAAATAGGTACTGCAATACATGTAAGTAAACCTTCATGCTGTATTTGTAGTAAAACATTCGCCTGCGAATGGCTTTAATCGATTTGCGAGCATTCGAATAATTTGTCTCGCGACCGCCAATCAGAGCAACGAATCAACTATGGCATTCAGTGTGCAATCGACAGGTGAATGCAATCATGCCGCGTTTAAGGTGCAAGCAAATTAGTGAACATTGATATTTGTGCAGTCTTGGGACGCACTGAGTACGATTTGCGTCTATTTCGCTTGAGTGAATCGAATTTATTAGCTTGATTTAGTTTGAACGATAATAAGGTTACCTTACAAACGTTAATTAGTAATAGGTAAACGTTTATATTTATTTTAAGAGTATAGGTAATTGTGTACATAATATCAATAGCTGACTTTTCGCAATATAAATTGAAACATTAGTTCACTGTATTTTTTTATCTTTCTTCCTTGGTTGCTTATTTGTTGTGATAGCGTAAAAACGGAATCTGTTTCCTTTATAGAACTAGCTTTTTTAACACTCATTTCTTACAATTTGAAAATGAAATTAAGACAATTTTTTTATGAAAATAATATTAAGCTAGATAGTATATTGTAGGTTGTTACTCCGACGGCTTCACCCAGAAATAGTCGAATACCTTTCAAGTTTTAATAAAATCTATGAGACTTAAATAATATAGAGTTCATGCTCACCGCTCCTGCAGAGCCCCATCCCGAATTCTCAGAAGCACGCCTCGGCACTCTTTGTGACGACTCTGGCCCACCACAGTTTAACATTGTTAACTTTTTCTACCAGCCTTTGTGACCAGGTTTTTACTTTTTGTTCCTGCCATCACTGCTTGTGTGGGAAGCTTTTTGGGAACGGGAGAAATGCTTGTTGTCATCATTTTGGTACTAAAATTAAATTTACTAAAGTCGATAGAAAGCACGCCGATTTTAATAAAAACAATATTTTTGTTTACTAAACAACATATTAATCTGTTACAGCAGGCAATTTACTTTACTATGACAATTTCTTTGCATTCTCATTTATTCATGGTAATTAATGTACATTTGTTTGAGTTTGTAAATTTAATTTATCTATTTAATAAATTTTAACTTAAGATCCGACATTAGAAACTATTGTTGTCATTAATCTACTCATTAAATCAAATTCAACTCATCACAGATTTATTATGCTCAAACTTACAAGCTAAATCCAAACTCTCTCAAAGAAACACCATTCCCACTTGATTAAATCGAAATAATTGATCATCAAAGAAATATTTCGGCTTGAATTCGTGGCAAAATTTCACCCGAACGCCGCCATTTTGTTTTACAACTCAAAAAATGGCGTCCTGAGCGAAACGGCGCGGTTTCAAAGAAATTTTGCGGTCCCCTGTCCTTTTGTTCTTGGTAGCAAAAACAAAGAAAAAACACAATAAGGGTGACACGCTTGACCCTTTTCAAAGTTGGCTCGCTTTGTTGTGTCGAATTGTTATATTTATAAACTTAAATATCGACAATACTTTAGTAATAGAAATAAAAGATTTCCAAACTGGATTTACCGAAACCTGTATGGTTTATGTTTCGACCTTGACGGAAATAGAGCAAAATATATTCTGTAAATTCTTTAAATATAACACAACATCATATCTGATTAGAGTTGCTAAAAATATATGATGCCACTAGTAGGTATTGCAATATCGTTAAAAAAAAAAATTCATTATTTTAATTTAAACGTCCCGTAGTATGTTTTTAACTATAGTTTAAAACTCTTTCTTAGCAGGTAAACGTGTTTCGCAAATACAGATATCGACAACGTTGACAGCGATCTCCGTATTTTGATGAATCTTAAAATTTATTCAAACTCACGTTTCACCATTACCAAAACAAAGAAAACCGCTAAATGTATTGAAACAAATCGAGCGTGACGTAACAGGAAATTTCCAATTGTCTAATAGATTGAATGATCAAAGAAACGATTTGCGAAGCACACCCAAAACGAATGCGAATCCCGCATTTGTTATTTGCGCTGGTTCTCAATCTGTCAAGGATTGTTGTCGATACGACCATGTGTCACAATTGTGAAGGATAATCCCGATTTTATTAACAATGTTACGAAATAGTATAGTTAAGCCGATTATTTGTAAACTGATACATATGATTAATGGATTAACGATTAACGTTTCAATTTCATTCAATGCAATATAAATATGTACAAAAAGTAAGTAAAAAAATATTGTTTTTGTTAAATCTATGTTTAATTGGTGGATTGAATGTACGAGCCTGAAGATTTTTACATTTTCAGCTTTATAACGATAATATTCTCCATGAATCAATGATAATCCAGCTAAACCTACTTCACGCAATGTAATTAAGTAATAGTCTTATTTATGGTACGTACGTATTGTGATTAATCATAATCAATTACTCAAATCTACTGCTAGTTGACATTGAAATAGTACCTGGAAAAGGAGAAAACGCATCATTAGTGTACAAGTACAAATAAATTATTCATTAACGACAAGCTATTTCAGTCTGTCTTTAATATTAGTCTGGTTCAAATAAAAAATACTACACAAAGACTTACAAAAGTAAAATATCAATTTCCTTTTACGTAAAGGGACGGAAAATTTAAAAAAAATCCAGCATCAACTTGGTGTAGTGCTAGCAAGTAAACAATGAAAATGCAGTAAACAATATAGTATGCAAAAGGTTGTCTTAAATGAAGAGGTGTTTAAAAAGACTTTTGCCTTCTAGTACGCTCATCTATATGTGGTCTCTACTGCAGAACTCATCAACATCAACACCCATCCTTTCTACAACCATTCATGACTAGACCATAGCTACGACAGTCTACTTCACTACATTCAATTTTATCCCATTGATTCGGCGCATTTGCAGTCACCCTAGTGAAAATCGATATCCGTGAACACTTTCGAATTTCATAAATTGAAAATCAAACCAAATAAAAGTTTTTACGGGAGCTTTGCATCCCCGATATGAGAATATTCGTGCGAACGCCTAAAGCAGGTGTGACGATTTTCGAGGCGGTTGAATCCGACGTCTTCGTTCAACAACGAAAATGTTATTGCACCCTGGGATGATATTGGACTCGTGTGCAGAATATGACAGGTTTGGTTTGGTTTTATGAAGACATGCATACACACAAACACGCCTTAGGCCAAAAGCGGGATTTGATTTCTTCCTTCCATTTGTTATTGCGTCCACATTTATCAATCTTTGCATGAAAACGTCGGATTAGAGTACTTTTTAATTATTTTTTTTGGAAAATCTTATAAATTAAATCATATAATTTTATAGTCACAAAATTTTAATTGGGAAAAGTTATATAAATCTGGACTGACGACTTGCGAAAGCCCGCTGGTGGAGTCTGGATAAGAAAAGCGGAGGACTGGGATATCTGGCGCAAAATGGGTGAACCCTATGTCCAGCATTGGATTGCGATTAGTTGAAGAGAGAGATATTTATAAATCTGTTTGAGGGTCCGATGGATTTAGCGAAGAACATAAAAGTTAAGTAATTATCTCCAGCAGATGGTTGACGCATAAATATTATCTTGAATATCACGTAGCTTTTTCAAACTTAAACTCTCTTTATTACAGAAATAAATAACCCATTATAATATGGACTATAAAACATTTACTCTATAATCTATATTTGTCTGAAGTTTTAACATTGCTATCACGATTTCGTTTTAGTGACTATTTACCTACACTATAAGTCCTGTTGTCTTAGCCACCTTCCAATTATTTTGAGAAACCTTGTAAATTTTGCTAATTTACACCGCCAAATCCAAATCATTCAACAAATCCAGATATCTATTGGACGGAAATCCATTCATTACATAATCGCGATTTATGAATCGGGTCGCTTCCCCGAGGACCCACACTCGCCCCAAACTCGTGTCCCCCATTTCAAGTTTTTGTCCCACTCCGCATGTAAACTGGGACTAAATTATTCCGCGCCTGTTGCCGTTTCGAAAGTTTTTTTTGCGCATATTTAGGTTTGCTGTAAGAAAATGGCGGGTTATAAATTGTTTTTCTCAAGCTGTCACAGTATTTCATTAATATGAGAAAATATGGTTTGCTTGCTTTAGTGCTCTCAGCGTCGGTTTTAGATCACTGCTTGAACCGGGTATTGTGGTTTCGTTTCAGGCAGGGAATGTACACAAAGAAAAAAAACTTAGTGCAGTTTTTTTAAATTTGGTTAAGTCATTACAGATTAAATCACCTGACTGAAGCAAAAGATGCTCGGTGAGTAAGTAGGTACGTTAAGCCCACGGTCTCGGATACAATCTTAGGATGGTAGTCGTAAACACCCACCAATCCGTATTGGGCCCGCGTGGTGGGTTACGATCCAATCCCCCCATAGCTGTGCTGTGCGGGACAGCCTATTCCCTGCTGTGGGTCATTGGAGGCTGGTGATGAATGGTTTAAATGTATAAAAACAGCTTGTATACCGGTTCCTTTCCTATCCGTTATTTAAAACTCTAAAACGTATTTTAATAGAAAAATCTGCGTGGAAAGCACTTAAAATGTACTATCAAATTTAACAGATACTTGCAAAAGGGGTTGACGAACCATTTTATACTCCCGAGGTGTGGGTTGTGGGCTGTGGATACTTTTAAAATATGGAGGGTAGTCTCAAAACACTTAAGCTTGACGTTATTTATAAAAAAAGTTAGTGTCTCGAAATATAGAACCACGGAGAGTTGTCTCTGGCACTGAGTGATAATAAAAAGCAAACGCGACGAATCCTTTTAAATATTTGAAAATGGAATGTTAGATTTGCGCTCAAAGAGTTTAGTTTTGAAATCATGATAATTCACGAGCATTTACTTCGGACAACATAGAGTTCTATGAACATATTTAAGAAAGTATTTTTCTTTACATTGACCGTTATTTAAACGGTTAACCAAAATCTGGGCATAATATCATCACATTCTTCATGCTCTGAGATTTATTGGTATAGTTTATGTTTGCACACATAATTCAATAATTTTGCGCGTTTCAGATTCAGGGCCAACTAATGTGCAGACGCTGAATGATAAAGCTTTGCACGATCTCGGTTTTTGGGAAAAATTAAGCATTATTTCAAGGGTTATTATGTCTAGTGTAAGTACTTACGGCTTTTATGACCTTTATCTACAACATAGCTATCCTGTTTTACAATAAAACCTTTTATTTTATTTTTTTTACCTTTTATTTTTAACGTTAATGTTAGACCTGACATACCCCTTATCTACATTTATTCGCTTCCGAGCGCAACCTCGTCCACAAATGCCGTGTTATTGTCCAGAGAGGGAGCCACTTACATTTCAATATGAAAGGAACCGGAAATTGGTTTCCAAGTACCTACGCTCAATGCTTCCCGCGTTTTGTATCGATTGACATGGATGAAATCGTCCCAACAATCATCCAGACTTTCTATTTCCCACCTTATTTATATTAACGTAAGGTTGTTGCAAAAGTACAAATTCAATTTACAAGGTAGTAACCGATTAGTCGGAATCTAAATCGAAATTATATGATTCTTTATGACAGGATGGGACCCCCCACACTGGGAGTAAAACGAGAGGAAATTGACAAATCAGTGACATCAAACAATATTGTCAATCGAACAAAGGCTTTGTTTTGAACAAAGACTAAAATTTTAAAATGGTACGTTTGTGACAATAAGGAGTACGAAATAAACAGGCCTGTGTCTGTTTGTGTTATAAAAATGATAATCATGTAATTTAAAAAAACTCGATTGCTAAAAATACCCACACAAAGGGGAAAAACAAGCTCTACCTTATAGTGCAAACATTATACACTTTTCCTGGTAAATGCACTCGATCACCAACACTCCAATTTATTATTAATTTATAGTAACATTATTTGATTTTTTTTTTGTGTCAACTTAACGCTTTTCTATGTGAAGGTAATAAACCGTAACCAAACATTTACTCGCGTTGAATCACATCATTATCTTACATCATTGTCTTAGCAAGCGTAGCGTAGGACGCCCTATGGTCCGATGGATTAACGACTTGCGAAAGGTCGCCGGTGTAAGCTGGACGAGAAAAGCGGAGAACCGGGATATTTGGCACTAAATGGGGGTGACCTGTGTCCAGCAATAGACTAGCGGTCAATGAGAGTATCATCATCGACTACTTTAATGATTTCCATTCATCGCGGCACCAATTATTGTTCTTATAAATTCCGTACGTAGTCTTAACAGCTTTTAGTTGAAGCACTTATTACACTTTGCAATCTGCAGACGGGTGATTTGCAGACTCCGTGCACATCGTGTATTGTAATAACAGTTAAAACAGCAAGGCTACCTGTTCTAACTGTTATTACACTATGCGATTTGCAGAGAGTCAGCAGATCAATGGTCTGCATGACGTAGTGTAATAACTGCTTTAGATGCGTGCGCAAAGGCCTCTCAGCGTAGTGCCAAGGTCGGAATTCATGCGAGCTTCATATCGATCATTGAATCGATATGATTGGCAATTAAATGATCCCCAATTTGCGGTTGGGGCGATAACACGATACGGTCGGGCGTGAAGCTGCGTAATTGTCATTAGCAATGCGTCGCGGTGTGTGCACACTATTGCTGGCTTACATTATATTCACAACACATTCATTAGAACCTGAGCATTAATTAACTTATTTTAAATCAAAGTAAATAATTATATTGTGACTCTGGTTGAGATTAGAAAGTAAATACATAATTATTATAATTATGATAAGGAAAGGAGTAGTCTTCCCAGCTAATGTCAGATTTCTATTTAACAAATTTTACTTTTTTTTGTTTTCTTGGATAAATATTTTTAAAAAATCAAAATATATTTTTTATTAGTCATTGAAAAAATATATTTAATTTCTTTTTAAATTTTTATAGGTAAACTGCCAAAAGTTTAGTAAAAAAAACTAGTATTAATACTACTTAAAAATACCAAGAAAATAAATACCAGCGTAACTGTCACTGTTTCATGTGAGTAATCCGTATCGCGTGACCATAAGTGGGTTGGGTGTGAGTATTCACTTTTTGCAGTTGCCCGGCTAGAGCCGGTTAGTTGCACTTTGGTTGCATAATTGCATTAGACAGTTGCGGACGTGTGACCAACTTTTAATGCTTAAATTGAACATGTGGCAGCATTTTTCAGTGTATTTAACTCAATGGCATGCCCTTTTATATAACGATTACTAATGTGAATCCGAGATGTGTTTTTTTTTCTATAAAATAAATAAATATCCACTGACATTCACACAGCGCCATCTAGCCCCAAGTTAAGCGTGAAGCCTGTATTATGGGTAGTAAGTAAATGATAAACATACTTATATATTTTTTTGTAAATCATACATATTATTCATAGAAAACACCCAGACCATTACAAACAGACAAGTTCATGCACACAAATGTTTGTACTGCCCGGGGATCCAACCCGGAACCCATGGTGCAGCCGACCTCTCAACCGCAACACCAAATGGGTCGTCTCTAAATCGGGTTTTTTGTTTGTTAGAAATGTACAAAATAGGTTATTAGTGTAGATGCTAGTGCGTTCGGTTGAGAAATGTGCACACAAAAATCGCAAAAGAAATCGAATGATTTACTGCAACATATGAAAAATAGTAGTACAAGTTTATCAGTGCTTTGATAGGCATGATTTATTAAGGTAAAATAACTTAATTAAAATATAAATTTAAGTAAATATCACAAGGCATTGTTATGGGGTTATTAGGGTCGTAACACACGCGTGACCAAGGGGCCTTGTGTGGCTGGGTGGAAATATTCTATATAAATAATATTTATAGCTCATAAAATCTGGCGTCTCGTTATTCATATGGAAGACAAAATAAGATTTGTGAAGTTAACGACTACCAACAAAGTTAACGACTATCAACGTGCCTTCCAAAGCACGGCGATATTCGAGAGAATATGAGACAAAATCTATTTATTATAACACATAACCATTAACATAACTTATTGCTACTTTTTGAGCAAAAAGACAGCTTGAGGTTACAAACGACGAGGTCAGTCTGTACACTTCGACCGTAATCAATCAACTTATTCAATCTTCCGTTAAAAGCACCATTTTCTTGGGCAATTTTTCATAGGTCTCCCTATCCGATATTCAACAATTTCATTCGACATTTCCATTTTTACGGCTTTGCGAGATGCTACACAAAAAATGTTATGCACTTTACGAGGGCCCAACCCAAGTAAAATTTTTGGGACTGAAACCAACCACCGGTCCATTATGTATTCTGCCAAACAACGACGAGGCTCTGGCCAACCATCGCCACAGGACCAGCGTGGTGGAGGATGGTCCGAAAAATTAGTATTAATCTGGTCGTTCTTAAGGTTACACTTTATTTATCTGGGCACAGGTGTGAGCTTTATTTTATTTTACCACCTAACATTACTAAAACATAAAATAGCTTGGGTATTTAAAACTGTAGATGACAAGTATTTTAAAGCACTAAAGTAAAGCGTGAATAATGTTTTGTCATTACAATAATAATACAACGAGCCGATGTTTCCCAAGAGATGACAAAAATAGAATTCCCAGCAAAACACAAAAAGGACGACCACCATTACCAACGTTCATAGAGGCGATCTAAAAAAGTCCTGTCCAGTTATAAACAGGTCGGTGTCCGTGACAAAAGGAAAAAAAACTCCAGAAAAATCAATGAAGCAATTACTAATCAACACGCAACTATAACTATACGGTCAGTCGACGCCGATTCATTATTTCGCAATATTGTTCATCCGAATTAAAAAAATGTATTCCATTTTTAAACAACGGCAATAAATTTGAGTTTCGAATGCAGTTGACAGAAATGTCAGTTGTCAATAATAAAAAAAAAGACGTTGACAATACAGACGACGAACTTTGAAAATGCAGAACAAGTTTTAGCAGCGACATCGGGCGAAATATCTCAATTAAAACGGCCCGGGAAATTAAATCATAAAATAACCCAATTTGGACCTTACCCTTCTATTAAAAGCTGGGAATTGTAAGTCATTACATCTAGGTATGACGTCATCATATTGTACAAGTTATTTCACAACTTTCTATACTGTTACTGTTTAGATAAAATATTATGGAACTTTCGAGACTGCTAGTAATTCTAACAATGACTTATTAACTGTGCAAGACCAACGAAAATGTCTAACTTGCACTTATGTCTGCAGTCGGAGTTATTTTCGCAAAACGACAGAAACAGTGATCAAAACGCGGAGTTGAAGTAAGACAAAATAAAACCTGAAAAATAGTGCTTGGCATTTTGTAGGGTACGCTAAGGATGGAATTAGGACCCAAAGCTGTATAGGATACTGTCAATTTGTTTGTCTGTCTGATGCCATTATGAAATAAAACTTCATATCATAAGCCATGATTATGCAATTTTGTAGTTCGAGGTGAGGGCTAGCAATATACAAAATGCGTCAAGATCGTCCTACACACTTAGAAACATAAAAAAAATATAGATAAACACTTAAAAGACTATGTATTTTTGTTGCCATTTTATACACGAACGGAACCACAACTTTAAAATATTGGGAAAATTTTAATCTTACTTTTTTACAGATTACTTAGTTTATTTGTAAATTCACTTTAAAAATGATTAATTAAAAATGACATATCTTGCAATTTTAATAAACATTATTGTCAAGACGAAAATGTCCACTAACTCAATAATTTTAAAATACTTTTAAAAGTATAGAACCCTTGCGCACGTCCGACTCGCACTTGTCAATTTTTATCTTCTTTTTCGCTGTTCCAGTTGAAATGTAAAGAGATTACGCTGTAGACGACAGCGCTGCATTTAACAAGATAATCCCGCACATCACACCCGGTCCCTTGCGCATTGATTAAAGTTGCACCGAGCATGTACTTAGAATTTAGATGCACTTTATTCTGTGATAACAGCGCTGTGTGGGACGTACGTTTTGAATAAATTATCGTCTTTGAACCTAAGCGAAAAGATTGTCTCTAGTTTTCTAAATCAGGATTATCTTTATAACTTAAAAAAAATATCGCGGGAACTGCAATCCAACGTACCTTACTCAGAGTGTGAATATTTACAACTGCTTAGAAATCACGCTATTATGTTTCATTTGTTTTTGTTCATTGTATTTTAAGTTTGGCATCTTAAAATACAATATATATATATAATAAACAAATGAACACAATAACAAAAATACCGAGATTTTTGCATACTGACATGACCATCAAAGTGGACATGACAATCAAGTGGTAGGATACACCAGTCTGGCAAATAACATAACAACAACGCTAATAAACGCAAATTATCTACAAATTAATTTATTGCACTTTTTTATTTATTATCATATTTTTGTTGATATCTGCTATTTAATAACGTATTTACAATTTAAGACCAATAAAATTTGGAATGACATCAATATATTCATAATGATACACAAAAACGAGTAACTTGTTATTTTCAGTCAACTCATAAAACCATCGACACCACCAAAAAAAATTAATAACACAATATGCTAGTCTACATTCCAAATTAAAATAATAAAATCTCCACAATCTACGCGTCTCAAGCTTCAAACTTTACACGCGACGTCATATTGAAATCGGGTCGTGCAAATCTTAACCCTGATTTGTTTAGATTAACGCTTCGTCAAGTTCCCGATCCGGACGGATTAAGCGGTCGTTATTTTTAGAAGCGCGGGTCCATTGAATCTACCACGGCATATAAGGGTTAACGGTGTTTTTTAATTGCCGCGTAATTTTCAAATCGTTATGAGGGATATGAGAACAAAATGGTAGTACAGCTCTTGTTACAAAGCATTAGATCGCAAATAGTAACAGACTACCATGATTACCTACAAAGCTATAAAATAACATCTTGGCTACAAAAATGCAAATGTGATTATCTTAATGCAACGATCCGGCATATAAAGTGCATAATTATACATTAATGCCATACCTATATGAATTTATTTATGGAAATTCAAATGAAAAAAAAACAAACATTTTCTCAACCTAAATAGTTTAACCACTGCCTCCCGCTTGAGTTTTATTTTATTTGGTTTATGATAAGTTTACGATTGGTCTCAGTTGCACCTGGTGGTGAGTGACGATGAGGCCTAAACTAGTACTAACATTTTGATAACAATCGTTGATAATCAATGGGTCGTCTTTTTATTGAGTAGGTTATATTGATAAATATTATGAACGACCATGGTTTCAGAGTATCGAAATAAGTAAATTACCATTGTGTATCCTGTATGACCTTGGTGGTGCTAAGGAATTATAACCTCGTCCCCCTGCCCAATGGATCGTCGACATGCTGACGCTGGTGGAGGCTGTTTGAGAAAAACGGAGGACCGGAAAATCTGGCGCAGAATGGAAGAAACCTATGTCCAGGAAATGACTGCGACAGATTGCTGAGAGATAGAATAATATTTTTTTTCTTTCTTTTAAGATAACGTATTATATAATATAAATATCATCAGCTCATTAAACGTTCCCACCGAGAGGCACGAGCCTACCCGTAAGGGTGTTTAGGCCTTTGTCGTCCACTCGGGCCCAGTGCGGATTGGCTGACTTCACGCACAACCTTTGAATCCCATCACTGGCTTGCGCAGGTTTCCTCACGATGTTTTCCTTCACCGTAAGAGCGTCGGACAACGTACATATAATTTCGAAAATTCGAAACACATTGGTACGTGGCGAGATTCGATTCTGTGCCCTCCCGGTAGTAATTCACACCATTGAGGCACCGACGCTCTTCATTTGAACCTAAATCTGCTGCTAAAAATCCTTCTTAAAAACTTGCACTAAGTGCCCCGTAATAAAGTAGATGAAATATAATCCCAATGTTTTAGGTTACAACACTAACTGCTATTTATCAGATCGTAAATTTAAGCAGCTCGTAATCGATTAATCGCACGTATCGATGCATCGATACTTATCGAGTGACGAGGATATATAGGTAATAATTTGATAAAAATACCAATCGCTTTATATCGACTTGTACGACAACTTGTATTAACCTTTAGCATTTAATGACAAATATTAAAGTAATAACCAATATAAAATCTTTTAATAATTTACCAGATCCCAATTTTCTTTTTTTAAGCAACTTACGTGGTATTGTGTATGTATCTGCTTATATTTTTATTAAAAAATTTTGGATCATAACATTAACCTTTGAACAGTCCTTCCATTTCCGAAAATCCTTCTATCTTGTGATAATAAAAACCTGGGGCTTTTAACATAATAAAAGAACCGAACCAGAAACTTTAAAATACAATAACCTTAAAATGCCGAGGGCAAAAGGGCAAAGATATAAACTGACCACCAAAAAGGGTTGACTCGTAAGTACCGGGTACACAGCCTACTCGGACCCCATTGCTTCTTTTTTTTCTTCATACCAAACTTTTGAACGTTGAAAATTAGAGCATGCATCGAAATCCAACTGCTCGCTAACAAGCATAAAACGAACAAAAAGGCGAGTTTTTATTCAAAACTTAAAAAATACTGCACAAGTAAAATTTCATACTTTAATACCATGCGCGCGTTTAGAGTTGTGAGAATGTAGTTTATTTTTAATGATTTTATTGGTCCTATACCATTGATTAAACTCTTAATATCTACAAGTATCTCCATAACTTTGAATAGATATTAGTAAATAAGGTTAAATGTATTTTGATGTTATTTCATGAAAAAAAAACACGACGCCAAGCATGGCAAAGACATTTTGCTCAACCATGTTTTTAAGTTTTCGATGCTATTTTATAAAAGGCTAACACTTCGGACCAATATGATCCACCTAATATAAACATCTTAAATAAAAAACGAATATCGTAATCGATTCCAAATAAAAAAGTATAAATAACACAGAAGTGGCAATTCACCAATAACTTGTTAGTCTAATACCCGGGTGCATCGGTAAATGGTGCGGCCAAGTTCTATCTCGGCGATTATAGTTTGATTTATGATTTAAACGCCATTATTAAAGCTTCCAACATCAGGTGAGTAACATGTTAATTTAGGTGTGATTAAGACTCTGTTGTATACAGAGGGTATTCTTAAAATAAAAAATTGGCCAAGCGCGAGTCGGACTCGCCCGTGGAGGGTTCCGCAGCAGCAAGTAACTTAAATAATGTAATTTTTATTTACTTAGGCACCTACTACAGCATTTACATGAAAAAGAGTGGTTCACCGTTTATGACGTATAAAAAAAACTACACACCAGAAATCGTTCAAACTAAATTTCTTTGTTAGATTTTATAGTAATGTAAATCATATTTTTTTTATTTTATCATCCCCATAGTTTAAAAATTAGAGGGGGGGGACACATTTTTTTCAAGTTTCTTGTCAAAACCTAATAGCGGTTCACAGAATACATATATATATATTCACAAAGTTTAATAGTGTACTGCTCATAGTTTCGGAGAAAAAAGGGTTGTATTATTCGGACGGATGGACAGACAGACAGACAGACATGACGAATCCATAAGGGTTCCGTTTTTTGCCTTTTGGCTACGGAACCCTTAAAATCAGAAATATGATTTGCCTATCTTATAATCATATCATACATAATTAAGATAGTATAATACAGGCAAAGATAAACATTGTTTTATACCTAATCAGCACATTGTAAATATAATAAAACGAAAAACACTACTACCACAACATGATTTAAATGAATACGTCTAAATTTATTAGTTGCCAATGGCATACACATAAAGGTGTATACTATGACACTGATTGATACTAAATTGAAAAGTTACATCCGATTACGTCTTCGCGACTCTTATTAAAACATATTTAAACACGCACTTCAAATTATTTATATACGATTACTTAATAAATATCACAAAATATATGCTATAGTTTGAAACTGCCAGTCACATATATACAAACTGACATTATACATCCGAATTTACATATGGTAAATTCGGATGTGTATAAATTAATGCAAGTTTAACTTCTGCACATATTTAAACTGTGTTGATTATACTAAGGCTCGATTTTTTCGCAGTGCGGTCGTATTCACACGGCGCAACGTTAATCAGTTTATACTGGGCACAGTTATTTTTGCCTTTACTCGGATTTTCGTCGGATTTGTGCTTTATGACTTTTTTATTACAACAACTTTTGATATTGCCAAACCGACGGGGAAACTCGATACATCGTATGACTAAGGGTATTAGTCAGACGCTCTGTTTTCAGCATTATGGAAGCTTAATGGCTAAATTGTTACTTTGAATAACAAGATACTATAACTTTATAAACACACATGAATAAACACATTTCTTTAGGACGTCACTATCCTCAGTTATCTTATTTTAACATTCATATAATTATATTTTAGATGGAACCAAAACTAATCTTGCAATTGCATATGAAATGAAAAGCAACAGATGTGTTGTTTCTTCAATTTTAGTTGGAAAAACTATCCCTATTGTTTAGTTCTCCACCAACAATCTTTCTTTCTCTAATTAACCAACCCGTACATTGTGAGAGACTGCATTTTTGCTTGGCTTATTGGATTCCAACACAAGGTATGGATCCAAAATATCTCCAGTATACAAAAAGCTTTACCTTCGCTTGTCAAGGCTAACCCTTATTCGCACGTGCACTGTATTTATGAGTCATAACTTGGCCCATATTTTACTCCTATTTTTTTTCTTTTACACCAGGAACATTTAGCCTTACAAATTTGGTTCGGCAATTTTAAAATCTCAGTAAACTACTGTGACGTTTGAGTAAGTATCTAGATGGATTATGTCTTTTTACATGTATATAATATATATAACGGTATTATATTATAGCATAATTTATGAAGAGCAAAATGTCTATTATAAGAAATGGAGTACAGATTTCACCAAGTAATAATAAATGATACTCATGAAGCTAAACTAAAAACGTTAATAAAAGCTTCATGATTTTATTACCAATATGCATCATTATTTTATTATTATAATTACCTATTTGTATTTCCAATAAGCAATGGATTGTTTAATAAATATGTCTTTCAACTTTTACACGAAGAGTGAAGATTTAAGCCGAATGTGTTATTCAAATGCACATTGATCCAAAAACCTGTTTAAAATGACCACGAACTTGGAATTTAAAGGACATTAATTATACTCGAATAATCCCAATAAATATTCAAAGTCCCAACTTAATAGCTCCTCAGCGTCATCGAGTACTTAATTCGTTATTTAAAGATAACTTGTATACTCACTATTATTTACAATTCAAACATTTCTTAGATACTGCGCCGACTTTATCGTCCACTTTTATTCCATTTTTTTATACGCCATTTATAACTAGAATACTAGTTTTACAACTCAGCGAGGGTGAGGTAAAGAAGATGGCCGGTACCGGACTTACGGACGGAAATAGGTATGCTTAGACGCAGGGTTGGCACAACGTGGGCATTTGTGACCATAATAGACTCAACTTCAGAAATGCTGCATAACGCAAATAGAAACAATGCATTTTATATTTATCTGCGATAATAAATCTACTAGTGTTTTTTTAGTAGTTTCAAATCTAAAACGAATTAATTATAAGTTGCTTATTTAATTGAATAAATATACTTAAATAGAAATTATATTTCCTATAATTCAAAAACACCCAATATATCATCGAAAAAATACTTAGGAATGGATTATTACATAATAACTACCTCAAAGAAAAATGAAATAAATAGTTAATCAGCACGGCGACATTCGTATTGAGTGTGATAATACTTTGTTGTCCCCCGATATACCAAAAGGGCTATCAATAGTACCAAAGAAAGGAAACTTGCTTACATTAGCCATGACCATTTATGTGTGTAGTAAGTTTTCTCATACATATACAAACTAGTGTTGTGGACTTGATCCTTCCTTGATAGGTTTCGCCGCTGTGCCAGATATCGTCCCGCGCAATTGGAGTGTTTTGCACATCTGTGTTCGTGATGTGGACACTGTAGCTAGTAAAATTGCGGGTATAAGAGACCTCACTGAGGGCTACGTTGAAAACCATAACCACCTACTGTTAATTATTTTTAAACCACTTACAGAACAAACGGACCGCCATTTGATGCAATAAAGAATCCATTACCATGCATTACATTGTAAATATACTACATAAGTATTTTTCAATCTTAAGTAAGATAACAAAACAACACCCCTTATCGTGTCAGCCAAATTTTCCAAGAAAACATTGTGACAAGCCCGTCACGCGGCACGGCTACGTGCGACGTGTCGTTGTATTTGTCGCTTGTCACGTCACGTGACATTATTACGGAGGTGGGTGACCGCCTGTCATCGGCATTGGGTTACATTTAGAAAACGTCCAATTACGCGGCGCGTGGGGAAGGCGCAAACGCCACACTCCCCAACCGTTGATGGTGACGGATCGCTCTAAGTTGCGAACGTTGTACCAACTCTTGAATAGTCCGCTGTAACTTATCTGTGTATGCCTTAGAACGATATTAATTGTATTACCAAAACTTAAGTGATATTTAGTTGAGATAAGAAGGTCGCTCAGGCTCAGTGGTGAGGACTGCTGCCTTTCGATCTGGAAGGCGTAGGTTCAAATTCCGAAACAAAACAATGTATTTTCAAAATTATTTGTACGTTAATCCGACGCTTTTACGGTGAAGATACGCAGATAAGGTGCGCAGGAGATTTAAGGATTTGCGTGATGTCGTGCAATCTCTTAAATAATCTTATCCTTGCGACCTATCCTTTACGGGTAGGCTCGTGCCCCTCGGTGGGGACGTTTAATGAGCTGATGATCAACTGTCATTTTGGTGTGCGTACCGTATATATATTCATATGCATGAAGAAAACATAAACATACACTCCAATCCTTTTTTAATGTTTTATCAATAAAAATTCTAAAACCCATGAATGTCTTGCTACACATGCAGACAAACGATTTCAGCAAAAACATGCGTTTTGTTTCTGTTTACAGCTGTTACCTGAATAGTCTTTGTAATTCACTGAGCAATAGGAAATCATTAAGAAAACAACTCCAAGTCTTAAGTAATCACTGGCTTATCCTAACGTAGAAAGGTTAAGAAATCAATTAAAACCACAAATCCGTATTTCAACTCTGGTAAATGACGCTGAATCCGATGGTCAGGGACGAAAAAAAGTCTTAGAACCAAAAAAAAGCCTTTATTTATAGCCTTTGACTTCAACGTACAAATATTTCAAATAATTTTAACATATTCTATTGAAAACACTAACCAAGTCCATTTTCGTTCCGGTCCATCGCATTTTTTCTGCTTGAATTTTCTGCCTGTTACAGCCTCAACTCCGGTGATGACCCTGGAACCAACACCTGGCTAACGTTCAGATGTAAGAAGTAGATACGGCAGACACAGACATATAGCCGACTGCGCGCATACCGCAAACCACCTTGCTCGACAAATTGCACCTACATACTTTCGTTTCACCGTTACTAGTCACCTACTAGCTTATATAAACAATAAACTAATCAGAGGCAAAATTTTGCCCATCGCGTCAGTTGGGCAAACTTTTCATTCATAATCACGTCGCTCCCTTCATGTCAAGTTACATAGCTCGTGCTTTCGATTTTATACTCTTTTAATGACGCCTTAAGGACAAAATTTAATGAAAATTTTATGCCATAAATATGACATGTGTCAAGTTAAGTGTCAAGCGACTCCAACATTTTTTGGTTGATATATTTTCTTCGTGATTGTGCATCTAGTTAGATAATAGATTATCTAAGTCTACTAGCAATGAAGTCTAGGTACATTGTGTATTTGGATGGATTAATCTTCGTGTCTTAGTGTAGACAGTTTGGAGAAGTCGATCGAAGACGTCCCAGTCATAGTTTTAAAAGTGAGTGTAATTACTGCATGACTACACGTGTTTAGGGAATGCAAATCTCGTGAAATTGGTACTCGAGCGAGATCTCGCTTTATTTTTACAACCGAAATCAATCTCGCTAAAAAAGGCCGAGATCTCGCGAGAACGAGACTGCATTCACTACACGTGTTACAATGCGTCTGATTTCATTTGTGTCGAACTTCACAACGCGAACTGTTCTCTGCTGACACATCTGTTTTCGGCTAGTTACTTAGGCCTCTTGAAGGTATAAACATATATTTTTTTAGGTAATGACGTACCAGAATTGGGTGCATCGTTAATTAATATCAAGTGAGATAGCGGACTAACGATTAATAATTATTGCTCATAAAAAGACATAGCCAGGTAAACAGTTTTCATAACATTATTATTGTGGAAATCGCGATTCCGTACAATAATTTAAAACAATGTCAACAGTAGTATCTGACTACAACGTAGGTCCCTGGTTCGATCCTCGCGTGCTGCACAAACATGTGTGTACATAAACATAATTATTTGAATAAATTCATTTTGGGTCGATTCAATCTAAAATGTAGTTACGTTATTTAGTATACATATTGAAACTAGATGCCGCTTTGTAAATGGATGATTATTTATATTATAAATCGTAGCCTAAATCAAATACGTCATCATGAGACATTGGAGAAAATGTTTATTCATTTAGATGAGGAAATGAATTGCATCATGGTACGAGCTGTGGGGGGCACTAAGACCCCTGTTGTTTCATCAACCTTTTCCATTAACTATTAACTCAATGTGCTATATATGTTACACTATTTGTAGTACACATATTCTTTAAACTGTCATGTAAGAATTAAAATTGATTATCAATTATAGGAACTGTAGACCAGGACCTTCCAAACGAAATTTGAGCTCTATCTTGATTTAAATGAATGACTACCGAGAAAAAGTCGGGACTAACGGCTTCAAGTCCCTTCTAAAGCACGGAACCATTCTCCTGCAATGTCTAAACGAAATATAGAAAACTTTGTGACAATTAGATGAAATCTACACATCATGTAGAGTTTCACTGAGAACAATTCGAAAATACGATACTTTTATACTAATATAGGATATTAAAATCAATTTTATATAGGCATTGTTTAAAGCAGCCTTGATTCATATATTTAAAAATAAAACCAAAGCTTGGATAAAATGGAAGACATATGGAAATCAAAGTGACTATGAAACTTTTAAAATTCTTAGAGCTAGGTTTAAGTTGGAGTCTAAAAAATGTTTCCAGCAATATATGAATTCTGTAGAAAGCGGCATAAAAGAGAACATAAAACATTTTTGGTCATATATAAAAAATCGTAAGCAAAACGCGAAAATACCAGATAGTGTTCGTTATAAAAACATTACAGAACACGAACCTGACAGTATTTGCAATTTGTTTTCTTGCTTTTTTCACTCTATTTATGAACCTACGCGAGTAAATGAAAATTTTGATGTTGAGGACATACCAGATTCTAATAATGGACTTCATATAACCGATATTACCATTTCGCTGGAATCAATCATTAATGAATTAAAATCACTAGATATTGGTAAAGGGGCAGGTGTAGATAACATATCACCCATCTTTTTTAAAAATACTGCTTTGTCTTTGTCAGTCCCACTACATTATTTATTTAATTGTTGTTTACGTGAGGGCGTTTTTCCAAACATTTGGAAAACAGCTCGAATTGTGCCAGTACATAAGGGAGGCTCAACTAATGACGTAGAGAATTATCGGCCTATTTCCATACTACCCATCTTGTCAAAGCTTTTCGAAAGGTTGTTACATAATGCTATCTACCCTTTAATACATAATTCTATTATAGAACAACAGCACGGTTTTGTTAAAAGGCGCTCAACAACTACAAACTTATTAGTGTACACCTCGTACCTATTTGAAGAAATGGATAAAGGTAAACAAACAGATAGTGTATATACCGATATTCGAAAAGCGTTTGACAGGATAGATCATAAATTACTCTTGGAAAAGCTCGCCTTCAACGGAATTCGTGGAAACTTATGGCGATGGTTCAAGTCTTACATCTCTAATCGTTTGCAAAGGGTTGTTATCAGGGGTTATGAGTCAGATTTTGTAAAAGTTACGTCTGGCGTCCCTCAAGGCTCAATATTGGGTCCCTTATTGTTTGTGATCTTTATTAATGATGTGCACCGCTGTTTTAAATTTTGTGAATATTTGTTATATGCGGATGATCTTAAGATTTACCATACAATAAATGATACAGCTGACCATGAAAGATTTCAGGCAGATTTAGATGCTTTCTCAGATTATTGTAGAACTAACATGCTCAGTCTGAGTATTCATAAATGTAAATTAATATCTTTCACAAAAAGAAAGCAAGTCTGTGACTATCCTTATAAATTATGTGGTGTCCACATTGAAAGAGTAGATCAGATAAGGGATCTGGGAGTACTGTTAGATAATAAGCTTCATCTCAACCTCCACGTGGATGATATTATTCGAAAGGCTCATAGAATGTATGGATTCGCAACGCGTTCTAGCAATAATTTTTCTCAACCTTCCACATATCTTTGTTTATACAGATCTTTAGTTCGCTCACAACTTGAGTATGCTGTACCTGTTTGGAACCCTTTTTACAATAAATACATTAATGCTCTTGAATCTATACAGAGACGGTTTCTTAAATCTGTGCATTATAAATGTCATCGTCAGTGTTTGCAGTACGAGCAATTGTTAACTAGATACAATTTACTAACTTTGGAATCAAGGCGCCATCAACTTGAGATAATGTTTCTCTACGATTTATGTCACAACAGATATGACTGCATTGATTTGAATAATAGGATAGGTTACAGAGTCCCCACTAAAACCCATTGCCGCCACATGCCTAAATTGCTTCATACAAACCTGTGTCGCACAAATGCTGGTAAACGCTCACCAATGTATAGAATTGCAGATTACTTCAATACGCATGTTAATTCTTGTATTGACATTTTTGCCACTAGCTATGTTTCATTTAAAAAACAAATATGTAAAATTCTACAATCTTGATGTCAATCTTATCATATATATCTTTTGTTTATCCTTCTAAACACCACCTCTTAACATATATATTTTCTTATATCAAAGCTGTGGTTAGCGTCATAGGTGACACAGTTATATTTTACTTTTAGAATAAATAATATTAAGTTAACATGTTATTGTGTACACTGTTGGTTAACCCAAATAAAGAGAAAAAAAAAAAAAAAAAAAAGCACATTTCCAGTGTGGACTGTGGATAGATTCAGTTTAAACTGATCTATAGGCAGAAATTTAAACGCCATCTCACCTGATGGTGAGCGATGATGCGGCCATGCCTTGAAGACGGCCAGGTTGTAATGATCAGGGACATTGAACTCATTAAAAAAATGCTGCATATTCACTTTTTATTTCACCCGCATTTAATTGTACTGTATGATATTAAAAATGACAACTATTTATTACTTTTATCCTCGCATAGGGAAACAAAAGCTTACCGAAAATATTGTTTTCATGTAACAAATAAAGTAATCATCAAACGAAACCAAATGCTACCGCGATGTAATACACACTCAGCGCCATCTAGCGACAAAAGACTACAGCTAAACTAGCACACGCTAGTCACGTTCATAGGTACCTCATATACTGTACGTATAGTAATAGTCAATAATAGACCTAACTTTTTCATCTTTAAGAATTATTGAGGGCAGGGAAAGGTCGAACCGCATTAAATTAGGGCCGCGTAATAGATAGGCACACCCTTGTCAGAGGCCCTTTCTATTTCCATTTCGATCTGAGGGCGAATTGTTTTGGTTTTGAAATACGTTCAGGTAAAAAACTTATGGATATAAGTACTCGTATGTGCGATATTTTAAGAACTTCGGGTTAAGGAAGTTTTGTTTATTTATTAATATACTAGCGACCCGCTCGGATTCGTACGGATGCAATGCGGATACTAAATACACTACAGAAAAACTGTGAACGTTGTATATAAAAACATTATCATAATAATCTTGTAGGGTTCAGCCAGCGTTTGCAATGTAAGCGGAATAAATTTAATCATTTACGAAAACACATTTAAAATCTAAAAAATTACAGTATTTCGCCACTATGAGAACTGTCATTAGTTGACACAGATACTCACTACGTGCATCTAGTTAATTGATTGTTTATCTAAGTAGAAGTATGATATAAAAATGGAAAGCAAAACGGGTAATACATTTTCAAGCATTGAAGTAGTTTATCATAAAAAAGAGAAAACTTCCCCGCAATTAGAGTTTATTTTATACCGTCCAAGTTCCAAGAAACCCAACGTACAAATGTAATGATGTGTTTCTGTCCACACGCATTTCTGTCGAGCTAACATTTGCACAACTAATTATGCGGATACGGTGGCTGTGACAATGTCCACTTGTGAGAGAGTATCAAGTCTGTTCCTTTATTAATGTAAGTCTTAGTAATAATAAAACCACAGACACCAACAAAGCGCCATCTAGTCCCAAATTAAGGAAGAAGTATGCACAACCAGAACTAAAAACTCATCTCGTGTAATAGTTAGACGTCAGCTATTACGCCAAGGGTTCCGGGTTCGATCCCCGGGCATGTCTGTTTGTATTGGTCTGGGTGTTTTCTATGTATAATATGTATGTATTTTTTTTGAAAATATATGTATATAAGTATGTTTATCCGTTGTTTCGTATCCAAGTTTATATATATATATATATAGTTAGTAGTTGTAGTTATATATGCATAGTTTGGGGCTAGATGGCGCTGTGTGAATGTCAGTGGATATTTATTAATCAATGGATCTACAATAAAGATATACACAATATTATTTTTTTACTTACTATATAGGGCAAGTGTGCGCGTTTGGCCAGCGTGGTGGGTTACGACCCAATCTACCGTAAACATATGCTTGTGAATTGTTTGCCTTCTCTTCTTACTTTAGTATAAAATGGGACATTTACAAACTTAATTTTCGAACATTCTCGTATATATAAATACGTCGGAACACTCATTATCCATGGCAGGACCCATCCCTCTATGTTGTCCCTATTTAACTAACCATCCTTTGGCTAATGATCACACTGCAAGGTGTTACTTAATTTTTTCTAGGACATACCTTTTTGTCAAGCTGAGCATACTGCAGCGATGGCATGGATGACTAAAAGTTCGGTGGCAATCCTTAGCGTGGTAGTCCCAAACCAGGAAAAATCACACTGCAATTCTAGAACATCCCGTTCTGCCAAGCTTAGTCTGGTGTGAAACTTTGATTTTCAGTTGAAGGTTTACCATACCAAGCCCACATTAGAGAAAATCTCACTGCTTCTAGAACATACTTTTCTGCCAGGCTGAGCCTGATGCGGCAGCGGCGGCGGCGCGAATAACCGCAAAGGCTGCGGCTGCGGCGGCAGTGCCGCTAATAGTGGCGGCACCAACGGCACCACGCCGCCCATCGGCAGCGCCACCGCGAGCTTTTGCACGCCCATCGTCGACGACACGAACCATGCTCTTAAGATATCCTACCAAGCTAGATCTCGACCTCCGTGAGGGAACATTACACCGCAAACTACTATTTCTACCTCTCTAGAAAATACCTTTCTGTCTAGCTAAGTCTGATGCGGCAGTGAAGAGGCAACCACGAATCATCTGCAAAAAATATCCCTGTCGAGCTTGATCTCTTCTAGAACATACCTTTTGCCAGGTTCCATAGCCATCGAACCATTCCCTAAAGTTGTAGGTACAAAGTTAGCTAGGTAGGTACTAAGCTAGATCCCGTCCCACGCTTGGTAGAAAAAATAGCAAGCCATAACGTGTACTTCTCTAGAACTTACCCCTCAAAGTAGACCCTACCAAGCAAGGACCTGGCCCACACTAAAGAAAATCTCACTGCTTCTAGAACATACCTTTCTGCCAGGCTGAGCCTGATGCGGCAGCGGCGGCGGCGCGATCAACCGCAAAGGCTGCGGCTGCGGCGGCAGTGCCGCTAACAGCGGAGGCACCAACGGCACCACGCCGCCCATCGGCAGTGCCACCGCGAACTTCTGCACGCCCATCGTCCACGGCACGAACCATCCCCCCGGCCTGCATCGCCCCCCCGCCGGCCCCGTACCACGCCAGCGCGATCAACTAACGATCCACATTCACTGACACACCGTTATCGGACACTTGACATCGGCACTATGTATTTTATTTTAGCACTGCACAAACCTGCGGACAATGAAAAGTTGAAATTAGTATTGGGATATATTCTCTATTGTTTTGAGGTACAAACTAAACAGACGACATATGTTTCGATAAAATAAGTAACTAAGACAGACCACTTGATAGTAAAAAAACACCTTAAGTATACTAGAGTTCTTAAGAAGTTCGAGTTTGATCGTAAATAATGCCATCATGTGTCATTTTCGAAAAAATAGTCCAGAAAAATCATATAAAGATAGCTAAGTATTTCTGTGAGGAAACTCAAACCGTATACAGTCCAGCTTTGATGCTGCAAAAACACGCATAGCCTTGGACGCAAACTTATGGCAAACCTCAGCAGTTGAAATGTCCATGGGCGGCAGTAACACTTTCCATCAAGTTCGCATGCTCGATCGCCTCCCTTTGTTATAAAAAAGAAAACCTCTTTGTCGCCTTCACTAATGGAAAAAAAATACCTCGAATCCCATTCCGGTAAAATCTTTGGATGGTAGTAGTTAACACCTATCAATCCGCTCTGAGCTCCTTAGGTTACGCTCTCCATACTGTGTGGAAAGGGATGTGCCCTGCAGTTAGAAGTAATAGGCTGATTAATCAATCCATTGATAAATTAATCAGAATATTATTGTATCTGCCGCATTTCTACCATTTGTCCCATATTATCATCCTAAATCCTCCTCACGAACTCCATATTCATTATGTCATACCCTTATAAAAGGCCAAATCTCAAATACATTTGACTGAGAACAATTTGCTAAACCCTTGACAAACGTCGCACCCACGTCGGGAACACTCAAAAGATCTAATTGGTATTCCAAATAGGTTCCGACCATCGTATTATTAGACATTTCAAATTCAAAACAGGACCCCAAGCGCAATGTTAATCGTCCGAGTGAAATATTTCACGCGCCATTATCAAGTTATTTGATTTTGCCGATTTTTTTTCTTTCACATGTATACATTATTATGTTTTTGATTAGATATATATCCAAAATAATCTAGTTGTGTTTAAATTATTACATACTTTTAATTCCTCTATACTATTTAATTTGGAAATATACTATTTACTTTACGAGTATCACGCATGACAAAAGTATAATTCAATTGTCATAAATCACTGTCAATTATACATTTTTCTAAAGTTTTTGCTTTCCTCTAATTGAAATCTCCAATAAAATAGTTATTTCCAACAACTTTGTTCCAAAAGTAATTTAAAACTTTAAATTGAAAATTTTGATTGGCACCAACCTAAATACAACGAAGACAACTCGTAATCCCATCGATTGGCAAACATCTCTCCAGGCGTATTTATTTCGGCCCTAATTAATCTTACTCTGCGCCAGGCCATCCCTATTCCGCAACATGAACTTCCCAAGAAAAACGATCGCGTGCGTCGTTTTTGTCACCGAAGCGGACAGACAGAGCGTCGTTTGTTTTCGTACCGGACACACATCAAAGCACCCGTTTACTGGAGCGGAAAGTGTAAGAAAACCCGCCTAGGCCAGGGATGACACCATGAAATCGAACGTGTCACTAATTATAAAACGAGTTCGCGTGTCACGCCAATCTATGCTCTGTCAAGTTGCGGACGTCGGTGAATCCATGGCGAGACGTGTCATTTTTACAGTTTCATAAATTGGACTATAACGGCTACCTTTAAAATTAGAAATCCGTGATGAAAAGATTTTGTTTCATATCCAAGGCTCGACCTAAGTCCATACAGAAAGAACTCAGTTGCGAAAAAGTCATCACTAATGTTCTAATAGTGGTAGTTGAGCGTCGGTGGCTCAATGGTGTGGACTGTTGCCCTCCTACCGGGAGGGCTGAGGTTCAAATCCAGCCACGTACCAATGTGTTTTCGAATTTTCGAAAATATATGTACGTTATCCGACGCTCTTACGGTGAAGGAAAACATCGTGAGGAAACCTTCATGCACGCCTGCGAAGAGATTCAAAGGTTGTGTGAAGTTGTCCAATCCGCACTGGGCCCGCGTGGACGACTAAGGCTTAATCACCCTATACGGGTAGGCTCGTGCCCCTCGGTGAGGACGTTTAATGAGCTGATGATGATGAATGTTCTCGTACGAGTTGTCACCATCTGGTAAAGCAGTCATAAAGGGCCACCAACAGCCAACATAAAAAAAAACATTCTTAATTACTTTTGCTGTATATCGTAAGAAATCGACGACTCACTGGCATTACGGCTGCAGGAGGATCAAGAAGAAGTTAAGCCGCTATTGCAATAACCGATTATCACATGGATCCTCAAAAAATATCGTCTAGAATACCTTAGGACTCCGGAAGGCAAATTAAACCATTGATATCTTAGGGTGGTAGTCGTGAACACCAAAGATGCTCTCGTGGCGCGTTATGAGTCAATCTAGAAAATCGAAAATACGAAATAGGTAAACAAATCCTAATTTGTTTACCTATTTCGTATTTTTACGGTAATTATTAAAGGTGAGGCATTTAATAATCGAAAAGACACATTTTCATAATGTTGCAATAATGATATCAGAATAACAAAATCGAAAATAGAATTCTCGCCACATCTCAGGAAGATACCATGAAATTGAACGCGTCTCTAATTAAGTGTCAAACGCCAATCTGAACTATGTCACGGAAGACTGACATTGGCACAGCCATCCTAGACGTGTCAATTTTAGGTGATAATATTTTTTGGAACGCTGCTCTCACCACTGGGCAAGTGCGCAGGTGCTCAAATATGTCTTAAATATAAATACTAAAGGTATTTGTTTTTCTTTCTTCTTTATTCAATTAAGACTCTTTGAATCGTGAAATAAAAAAAAACGCAATTAAAAATTCTACCACTACTCAATTTTACAGAGAAAACCACGGCAATAAACTCAATACCAGCTACCGATCAACGCTTGATGCCCTTCGAAAACGTGCTGTAAGTTAGTGATTCTGAGTCTTTGACGTTGCGGAAAGACTTTGCTTTTCGCTTCATCTTCTATAGACTTTTGATGGAACGTGCCTAAGTAACTGTTCAAGAGACTCCATTTTATGATCTCACGACTAGCACCGTGGGAGCTATAGTCCGTACCACTGCAAATGGTCTCGTACAAAACTGTTTGTTTCCAGCAGTAATTTCTAGGTCATGCATGCAAATTTAGACGACTGTGGTCTATCCTGGCCGCTACAACAGAAAGGCTCAAAGGGAGCTATTTCCTTTCAGTATTAATTTGTTATTATTAAAAACATAAAACGAAAAACATTCGATGTCAAGCTTCTTTATTGTTATGTATTTTTTTATTTGAATTACACAATTGCACTAGCAATTGTCTGAATGCCTTGGTATATGCAAAAAAATATTATTTGAAGTAGCAAAAGCTCTAGTTTATTCTATAGTAATACGCAAATGACAAACTCAAATACAATAATAAAAAAACCATATGTATTCCGTATCAAAAAATAAACAAGGAAAAAGCATACAACCAAATCTTTACAGAGTATTAAAATTAAATCGATACCAACGATGCAGGAAACACGGGAGGGCCAATAAACATATTCACATCTCGCAAACAAATCGATACAATACTCGAGTGACCTTTACAATCGACTTGCTAATAATTGCAATCGTGAACTACAATGTTACATATTTGCCGTTCAAAATATGCTCCCATATTCCGATATCGATTACGGTTCGAATACTTTTGATATCGAATGAGGGGTTTATCAAGTGACACACGACATCTTAAAGGTAATGATCGGGTGCTTTGTTTTATTTATTATTTCATAGGAAGGCAAACGAGAAGTCGATTCATCTCATGTTTGGTAACACCGTCAGTCATGTACATTATTACTCCTAAGGAGTTACGAGTGCGTTGCCGAATTTCAAAAAAAGAAAGTGATGAGGGAAGTTTAGCTTTGGGCATCTGTTCTTGTAACATCAAACTCTGGGCGAAATATGATGCAAAGCGTTGTTTTAAACCAGTTCTTTTCGTTTGTATGTCTTCGCTCAAGTCAATACCGCTAACTGAAAGCAAAATCGAGCCCACATAAAAAGTTAAACAGCATTCTCTCCATTAGAATCCGGACCTTGATTCTTTTAGTTCTACGACATTATTGTTGCCCATCTCTGGAGTAAACATTATCAATGTCTCTCAGATATGGCAACGTAGGCGGTCTTACAAGTTTATCTCATAAATGTTAGGTAAATTCCTCAGAGCCTGTTCTAGGGCAATCAATGACGGTAACACCTGGATTTACCTTACCCTTATCTCTAAGATATAAGGCTTCAGAATCGCATTGCAAATCGCTTGTTTACACCAAGCGACGATCTGCGGACTCCAAACGACCAGTATAACAGGATACGCGTATAGGTCCGATTAGTATCCAGATGAAGAACCCTAACATAGTGGCCTCAGATGAACTGAAGATGATCCTTATTATCATAAAGTTAGAGTTGAAAATAAATGTAGATAACTGCATCTGGGTAAAACTTTAATTCCTAAGAAGTTGAGCTATAATTGTCTGAAAGCTGTTCTGGTAGATTAAGTATTTATTGTAATCAAGTCCTCATTGCGTTTACCCTATGATGTTAAAACTCGTTACTGTCATATAATTCAGTTAAAATATGTTAAATATGTTAATGCTGTGGTTCTAGCAATGTTTTGATTTGAATACTCAATATATACAAATAAACAATTTTCCACATTATAACAGACACTTATATTTAAACGCTCCCAGTATTACAGAGTAGTTGCTAGTGATTTTAAATAGATATTAGATTTTTAATTTCGTAAATCACAAAATTGTTACACATCAGTGATAGGAAATGGGACTAGTTATCCCCGAGGTGGCTTCGAGTTGCCATTCCAGGATAAGCGATAGAGAGAACAGATCTTTATAGAGGGTTGAAGTCTGCTTTTTAATTAGTGGCAATAATATGGTAAGTTACGGTAGTTTTTGCTAATCTACGGGTATGATCAGTCCGGGGTTTGACGTCTCGCCAATTGGCCGGTGAAGGCCACCTGCGGCCAACAGCAGTAGTCAGTTCGAAAAAAAAGGGGTTTGACGCATTGTATTACTTTACTGTGTATTTTTTTAACTTAAAAATAAATTTATAATTCATTAGAAGCTTAGCGGATTCGATTCCTGGTCTGGTAATCACAGAATTGATTTTAAAATCATCACAACCACTCTTTACGTTAACAAATACGTCAGTTGTAATTTTACCGTGAATAAATGTCTTTGTAGGACCAAATAAGAAATCCTATCACATCTGTTCTAAATGTAAAATCTGTAGTATATTTTAAAAACATACATTAACATATTTGCGGTAACGTTTACGCTCTATTTTTCACGTAACAGCTATTTGCGCAACAGTATTTTTAAAGGTTGGAGTTTTCGGTTTTGAAACGCGTCCAAGACTCAAACAATAAACCTATTGTAATGTACATCGAAACTTGTGCTACTTGAAAAATACTAAATATATTACCTTTTGATAGTGACAACAACTATTTACGTCTGTGCCATCGGACTGATCTCAAAAATAAATTATCTAGCAACACACACAAAGATTGAAACACTTACTGACTGATACAACTATCCTAATGATTCTCGTAATAACATTTACGACACCCTTTTTTAAAGTATTTTTTCTGACTGACATCCGATGATGGCGATGATGACGTTAAGAGCTTCAACGGAGCAAGAAGTACGCAAGAGGGTTCTTAGCCTAAAGTTAAACTTAACGGATCTGACATTGTAAAGAAGCAAATAACGTCGAAACATCGGCTGTAGATTTATAATAATTATGCTAGTTGCTGTTAAAGAGGTGAACAAATTATTACCAACTCATCATGTACTCCATGGAAAATTTGTATTAAGAGTAGGCTACACTACGGAACTCTTAGATGATATAACAGATACATACTGGTAGGTTCGCACCTTCAAATTTGTTGTTAATTTCTGAATTTTCACTAGTGAATTATATGGAGTGTAAATATTATTGCGGAAGACCAATGTATACATCCTGGTGCTGAAATAAATAAGATGTCGAATGCCTTTTATTAGATTCATTTTACAGAAAATGGTAAGACATCCAGTGTATGCGTAAAGTGTTTACCAGAAATTAATGGACATGTTTTCACATAAAATAACATAACTCAAATTGAAGAAAGCATGATGATGGATATGTCAGAACTCAAATTTCTTTACATCTTACCAACGTGACAGAATCACACAGCACCATGCCAAGTGAGTCGCCAGTTTTTCGTATTGTCTTATTTACTTGATTTTAATGTATTTTTAACAATATCAAAGGCGAATACGATTATAATATGAACGCAGGAAGATCAAGGTTCGGACTTTTTATCAGTTCATAGTGAAATAAATGCACTTCAGTTGTTACAAAACCTTCATTTCGATTCGAATTATGTTCAAATTTGTCATCGACGTAGCACAGGTATTAATCAGGTGCTTTATGAATATTTTTATTAACTTGGAATTTTATTAACGAGAAACGAACACCGCTAACTGTCCATACGTGACTCGGATACTGTGAGTAAATAGATTTTTAATATTTACTGTCAAATTCTGTATCTAACATTCTATAAAGAAACCAGTCCACGCAAAGTTTTCAACTTCTTGTGCCAATATCCAGAAGCGAACCTTTCAATGTCTACTACTGTTTTTCTAATGACCCAATCAATGGCCACCCAGCCTCTTCTAGCTACATTTCCGACTGCATACATAATTTTGTACATTATCACCTACATTTCGTAAATCAGTTATAAGTTTCTTTTGGGATTCTTCTTATCATAAAATGTGTTAGTAACGAACTACTTGGCGAACAGGTAGCAGAATAGTTTTGACCTTTTCTTTTGTGATCTTTATGAACTAAACTAAATAAACTTATAGAATTTGAATCCAACTCCTCAGTCCAATAAATACCTTACCGACACTGCTCCAATATTAGCTCCATTCAATATTCAATTCACAAAAACAATCAGCAATCGATTAAAAGTAACGAAAATCGAATAAAAGAATACACACTCGTGATCGATTGTGCATAATATAACCAATAAAATTGGTCAATGAGCCGATATAAATTCGTTCCGGAGGGTGCGCACGTTTAGGGAGATCAAAGATTGTTTGAACACGGGAATTTGCATTTTTTTTCGAATCTCCAACGGTGCGGCAAGCGAATCGTTTAAGTGTCGATAGTGGATTCAACTGAACACTTTATTACCGCGGCATTTTATCGCATTGAACAGCCTAAATTAATCTACCCGATGAGTTGGTTGTGTTTGAATATGTTTAAACTGTTTTCAATGACCATACCATACCGCAACTGGTATACTGGTGTCCTGAGATTTATTTTAATTTAACTGAGCATAGGTATCTTCAAATGACTGTGTTACTATGTTCCTATGACTATGGCTCTGTGACTCTATGGCACTGTGACTATGGTTCTCTGACTCTATAGCTCTCTGACGCTATGGCTCACTGAGTCTATGGCTCTCTGATTCTATGGCTCCCTGACCCTATAAAAGTTCCGATTGCGTTTGAGTTCAGGCACCCCAAAAACACATTTCTTTGAATAAGTGCGATCCTGACGGGTCAATGCTCTGACATTGCTTTTAGGCATTTTTAAAATGTTGTCCAATATACAGATTTTAGGTTAAAATCCACAGGCTGATTCTCATTACCCTCGATTCTTTCTATAAAGCCACCGCGTTACCCGAAATTAGATTATGTGAATATTTAAATTACATCAAACGAAATTGGGGACCAAAACAACCGTAGGGTTGGATGCTTTAGGATATTTGCTATTTTTGTTAGTATATTTTATAGAGCGTCGGTGGCTCAGTGGTGTGGACTGTCGCCTTCCTACCGGGAGGGCTGAGGTTCAAATCCCGACACGTACCAATGTATTTTCGAATTTTCGAAAAATATATGTACGTTATCCGACGCTCTTACGGTGAAGGAAAACATCGTGAGGAAACCTTCATGCACGCCTGCGAAGAGATTCGAAGGTTGTGTGTGAAGTCGTCCAATCCGCTCTGGGCCCGCGTGGACAACTAAGGCCTAATCACCCTATACGGGTAGGCTCGTGCCCCTCGGTGGGGACGTTTAATGAGCTGATGATGATTTTATTATTTGTTCCACAATTTTAACATATAAAATAATGCATATAGGTATTGTTGTATGTTGAGTTTTACTGTTTTTTTTATGATATCTCTTAAACGTATCTGCCGAAACTAAGGAATATAAAAACATACTTTTTAAGTGTTTTGGTTTATGTTGCTGGAAAAATATTTAAGGTATTCATATGGAGTACTGTGTACTCCATATGAATACCTTGTGTACTCATGTGGAGTACTGTTCTCATCTCTGGGCAGGCGCCCCTAAATACCAGCTTGACCCATTTGACGCTTTGCAAAGACGTGTTGTCCGAATTGTCAGTGATTCTGATCTCAGTAACAGTTTAGAGTCTTTGGAATTCCGGAGAGACTTTAGCTCTCTTTGTGTGTTTTATAGGCTTTTTCATGGTGAGTGCTCCAAGGAGCTGTTTGATATCATGCCGGTGTCACCGTTTTACCATCGTACGACTCGACGCCGAGCTAGGGTCCATCCATACCACCTGGAAACTTTCGCTTCCAAAACCGTTCGTTTCCAGCGATCGTTCCTTCCGCGTGCGTGCAAATTATGGAACGACCTCCCAGCCTCGGTGTTCCCTAATAACTACGACATGTCCTTCTTCAAACGAGGTTTAAAGAGAGTCCTTTCCTCTTGATAGGCAGCGGCATGGCTATGCCCTTAGCATTGCAGTTGTCCATGAGCGGCGGTTACCGTTTTCCATCAGATGGGCCGCCAGCTCGTCTGCCTACATAAGCAATTAAAAAAAAAAAAAACAAAATAATCAGGTATTTTGAATACAGTGGCAATTAGTTACTTAATATAATAATTGAGATATTATTGGCTTAAAATAAAAGGAATAGGACCCTTCGTATTAAAAGTATAGTTCTTAATTCCGTTTCTTATACCCTCTAGTTTGAAAAAGACTAAACATGTCTTCTAAGTGTCGATCTTATTTAAAAGTAACATCATCTGCTTATAGGTAACGCCTTACTGCTGAAGTATAGGTCATACCATACCATAGGTTATGAAGACTGAACCATAAATATAGCTAAGAATAAAAAACAAGAATTTTAAGAATTTGGTGAATTGACAGCCCTGACGAGGTAGTTCAAATTTCGGGGGACCCTTAAATTGGCCAACACATTCAAAATCACTTCTCTGTTTATTTTCTTCTTTTGTTTTTGTGAACAGGTAAAAGCTGCAGATAAGGGGTCGGTGGCGTATCCACTAGCGCGTTCGGTGGACGATCATGCTAGTGAAGTATCCTCTAACATACATGCAGCGCCATTTTAACATACTATATACTTTTTATTTGTCATTAGAAACACCGGACTAAAACACAACAATTGTTGTCAAACCAATTGTTATTTTTATAAAAATGAAAATGTCATAAAAATGATATGATAAAATTAAAAGAAAATAAAAAAGTACCATTATCTTAATGTAAATAAATACAATTCATATTTTATTAAAAACATGTACTAAAAAGAACATTATCAGAATAATAAAACCGAAACTAAAAAACTAAAATAATCTCACTGGTGTAACAAATTAAATAGATTATTTTATGATGATGATGATTTAGTAACAGAAAAGGGAAACATGTAAAAGTATATTTAATTTTACAAAATCTTTATTTAGGCAAATTCAAAATAAACGCGAGGAGTAACATTAAAAAATAATCAGATTCCTTTTCAGGTTCAATCCTATATATTTTTTCTACCATAGTTATGGTTATTACTTTTCCTACCATAATTGTTACAAAGAGTACAGGAAGATCAGTACACTCACCTGAGGGTATGTGATACGCCGACATGACAAGGTATTGAAGAAACCAACAACCACTGCGCCCGTCACTTAAATACAGATTGAGGTCTCTTATTACCCGGTTATTTTACTAGCTACAGTGCCCTCATCTCGAAACAATAAAAGTGCTTAGCACTCCTTATATGCCTATATCAGGCACTGCGTTTACCTACCTAGATGACTTAGTGCTGAGTCTACCACCTAGTAAACAGAGAAATCAAAATATTATGATCTTTGTTCTTAGGCAGTAACTAAGCAAAATGTCGTCTGAAATAACTTTAATGTACTTCAAGCAATCAGTACTTAACAATAAAATGGGCTGTCAGTCAGTTCAATCACTTACTAATTACATTAAAAGCTACAAACTCAACAACAATGCATCCTTCACCGATAATTACACGCTATTATACGTATAATAGACCGCACCATATATTTGTACGAATAAAACAAATTATACAGCCAACAATATTACTGGCAACACAACAATGCCGCGCCCGAATCTATGGTAATGAGTCAAATCGGTCAAGCGGAGTCTAACATAAACGAGAAGTTCGCGCACGTGATCTGTCTATGGGTGTACAAAATTAAATTACCATTGCTTGTATTATTATCCAATGAACTAGAATAGGATGTTATAGCGAAAACTACTGGTAGACTCGTAGTACTGAGTCTCGAGGTAGACAAAATTGAGTATCAAAATTCGAGTGTTTTCGACTTGAATGTTTCGAGCACTGTAGCTAATAAAATTAACGGACCTAAGATCTGACGTCTCGAGTGACAGGCGAATGACAGTCATTTGTTTCCATGGGCAAGCGCCCATGAGATGATGTAAAGGGTACGCCTCATCATCACACAGATCATTTACTATGGTAAGCCCTGATGGTCATATTCATTTTATGAATAAATACCCTGCGACTCCTGCAATTGTAGCCAGGATCGACATCTTAACATGGCTTCCAAGTATCAAATCATATTACTGTCGGAAACATAGATAATTGTATTGAGATGTCTGTGGTTCAGACTTTTTTTTCGAACTGACTACTTCTGTTGGCCGGAGCGCAGAGCGAGATGGCCCTCAGCCTTAAATTAGACAACGAGCCTAAGCGTCCCCGATGGGACTCGAACCTCGGCTTAGGGTTGCGGGGGGGAACGTGGTTCAGACAATCAAAGACAGTGTCACAGCTCCAATCCTTGGAAATATCGCATACGGTGAGTTGACTGGCTACCGTAGGACTGGAACTAATCCTGGACAGCTTATTCTGGGCCCGTAATCTAGAACGTGACTCAACGTTGATTTTTACTTCAAAGTTAGAAAGAGATGGAAAATGTATTGTATAGAGCGCTATCTTTTTCTAACTCTATTTAAGTAAAGAGCAACATAGACAACTAGACCAAATAGGCAAGACACCACTCGACGAAATATTAAATTTTTACGGTACTCTAAACAGCACAATACCCCATTACAACGTTTTGTACCGGACACAATGACGTAAAGGAAACCGTCTCATCTATAAATCCCGATCGGACAAAACCGTGGGCGGGTCCTGTCATAGTTCACCAAATACATCGATCGACAATTAACACGACAATAGGGGATTTATTCGGTCATTGCACGTCAAAAAGCGACTGTATAGTGATGCTATTGTGCGCCGTACGGATATCGTACGATTGTATACCTTGGATAATTCAATGAACTAAGAAGACCTAGTACTTCGTTGACAGAAGCTGACTCAGAGCATTAATTCATTGAAAATAAATAAATGTCTCCAGCGGATCTTAAGCGAATTAATCTAAAACTAAAAAAAAACATTCAATATTCACTATTTTGCGCACGCTTCTATAACTATGCTTCTACTCAGTTTATTCACAATGGAAATTTTCCAACCATGTATCTATTATAAAAACATATTGCAATGATTAATTCTAAGACTAATGCTAAAATAAATAATGACGCTCATTAAAATATCTAAAGTTTCACTTAACATTTTTTACAAGATGTTACCACCTTAACTTTTGAAAATAAATCTTTAAACAATCAACCAATGCTAATTTCTACACGCCATATCGTACAGCGCTCAATTAATCAGTCATTAAGTGATCATAATCTGTTCCCAAAGACGACCCATTGTCCGGTGTCCGAACGGTCGAACTCGATTATTTGGTATATTAGGGATGCCCTTTGTTCACGTCCCTACTCTATTGTCCCCTCGTCAACAGCGTCTGGGATCAGTCGCTCGCTCTTATATTGGATGGATCGTAAATCATCCGTACTGATAGAGCTTTTTGTACTTGATTTTGACAAAACTGTTCTGATTTATTTTCGTTAACCTTCTTTTTTATTTCATAGGCGCGGAAACAAGCAGCAATTGAAATGGTTTCATTTTAATTATTTATTGGTAAACAAAAAACCATCATCATCATTATCTCAGTTCATTTTTCGTCCCCACCGAGGGGTACAAGCATACCCATAAAGGGTGAATAGGCCTTAGCCATCCACACGACCACAGTGTGGATTGTTCGACTTCACGTTCATCTTCGCAGGCGTGCGCAGGTTTCCTCACGATATTTTCCTTCAATGTAAGAGCGTCGGATACGCGTGCATGTAATTTCGAAAATTCGAAAAGGCATTGTTGCGTCGCAGGATTAGGAACTCGCACCCTACAGATCGAAAGGCAACAGTCCACACACAGATTGCCAATACAGGAGATGGGCAAGCCGCGTTTAAAGTGCGACAAATGTAAGCTCAACGAGCATACACTGGCTGCCAGTTTACGCTCTGTGAGACGATTCAAGACGCACGAATATTAGAAGAAATTACCGTTTTTTCCCAAAATGCCATCCTGTGCAATTGTAACATGCCATCATCGCAATGAATCAGTAAATTTACCAAGAAATATAATAACTTTTCACAGGTAAGAACCGAAAATAAATTGCGACACTGGGACTGCCTATAAACCTGGCGGCTTGGCCAGTCTAATTGTATATTCGGATGTCTGTGGTCCACACCAATGAGCTACCGACGCTCATAAACAAATACCACTACAACACAATTTACACTTATCTAACATATTTATACATACATAACCATGATATTGTAATATCAGGGATATGTGCTCACAGCATTCATGAGGGCACAGGACCAAGACAATTACATAAAAATCGTGTCGAAAGTAGCAACCGTGTACGTAACTCTTTTTTTTTATCGATCAGGAGGCAAACGAGCATACGGTTCACCTGATGGTAAATGACACCGCCGCCCATGATCATTTGCAAGAGATCAGGTCCCAGAAATGCGTTGCCGGCCCTTTAAAAGTGTGTACGCTCTTTTTTTGAACTTTAGTAAAATTAAGAACAAATGATTGTATACTCCCAACTAAAAAACAAAAACGAAGAAGCTAAGAGAGTTTTAATCTCAAAGGTTGAACTATGAAGTATCCTGTTGAGTATCCAACTTAATTTTAATAAAAACAGTTTTTTTTTAATAAAATTAAATCTGTCAGACTCATGGTCCGTGATCTTTTTAGTTTAAGTTTATTTTGTAAATTATTATTATAATAGTGTGTTGCTTCGCGCATGGGGTAAAATAATTGGTTAAAGGGGGAATAGATTAAAAAACGTTTATTTATTGATGTTCGTGCACTAAAAGATAAGCAAGAATTATCGATACCAAATCGATATCACCCTACTTCTCGATTACCAGACTCAAATTTATGGCTTCCCGGGTCCGCGTTTCAACACGAAATTTGAAAGATGCCTTTTGTAATTAAAATTGTGGGAACAAGCTCCATTATAATTTAACTGGTTCACTTTAACCCCGGAACAAAACGTGCCACTAAAATTGGAACTTTACGTCATTAAGTTAAAGTCGTAATTAAACTGAAAAAGCTAGTTTTGACTAATAAAGGGTTATAGAGTGGGAGGGGCGCATACAAACAGAAAGTAGTTACGTTTTATGAGCGATTAAAATTTTAAGATCGACCTTATTTTCGTGTTACCGTTTTTAATATTGCGGTTAGTAATGGCGTTTATTGTATTTAAATGCACCACGCAGTATAATGAACATTAAAGTTGTTGGATTGTATGATTATAAAAAAAAATCAATAATCATAATTTATTAGTAACATAGAGCATCGCTGGCGCAATGGTGTGGACTGTTGCCCTCCTACCGGGAGGACTGTGGTTCAAATCCCGCCATGTATCAATGTGTTTTCGAATTTTCGAAATTATATGTACGTTACCCGACGCTCTTACGGTGAAGGAAAACATCGTGAGGAAACCTTTACGCACGTCTGCGAAGAGATTCAAAGATTGTGCGTGAAGTCGTCCAATCCGCACTGGGCCGCGTGGACGACTAAGGCCTAATCACCCTATACGGGTAGGCCGTGCCCCTTGGTGGGGACGTTTAATGAGCTTATGATGATTAGTAACATAATTATGGTATATGATTGTCATCAGAAATTACAATTTCTTAATTATCTTTTTGTTACATCATCATCAGCTCATTAAAGGTTCAAATCTCGCCATGTCCAGCAGTGGAATGCGAAAGAATACAGTTGTAGGCTCTTTGTTAATTTAAATGTACGCTCATTCGAAATATGTGTATGTGTGCTGTCGCTACATTCGGAACACTTTTTTCGATTGTTTTGTGAGCATATCACGAATCTATACGTTTTATATCATTGGTTGTCGACATCGCACTCGTCGTCGTTGCTCCTTCGGAGTTTAATTTATCTATGGGTGACGGTATCACTTAACCCTTGACCGCCAATGATACCTTTAGGCACCAGACACAATCGTTTTCTATTGTGTCTGGATTCCTGGCGTTCAATGGGTTGACAACAGGGGTAGCATCTTCGCGTTTCCTAGCTATAATAAAATATAATCGCTTATATCCTCAGGTGTATAAGATAACGAACCCATTGCACCTTTAAATAAGGTGCCACTTAATCATCCGAAACACAGGCTTATTAGCAAACAGAATGGCCTAAAAAACCATAATCAAATAAAAAGCCCATCGTAACTCTCGGAACGAGCCGGGAGAGGCATAATGCTTGCAAATTGCGACCGAGACCACGGGATGGTGCACACACGTTACGAAATCCGAGGGATAATCCTGTAAACTGAATGTCTCGTCGTAGTGTCGNAGATTTTCTATTGTGTCTGGATTCCCGGCGTTCAATAGGTAAATTATATAATTTTAAATTTGCCTATCGTATTTTTGAACAATCCAGAGAATAAACAAACGTCTGACAACCGTATCATGAGTTAATGGTCCATATAAACCAAGAACTAAGGGCTTAATGCCTAAGGAAAGCGCAATCTGATCGACCACCGGTGCAGAACAATTTTCACTTGATTTTCAATTACCGACTCAAGAAAGCGCGCTTGGTAATCGAAATTTGTTTTCAATGATTAGCTGTTTGATGATAATGCAGTTAGGTTAGGTTCCTACATTGATTGCAATGTTAAACGGCTAAGAACGATATTATTAATGAAATAGGTATTGATCGTATATTTTAATGTTGGAGTAAAGCCCTAGCCCCGCAGAAGTGACACGACGCATTTATATTATCTTTGTAAAAAGTATATCTATGTTTAATTTAAATATTGCACTGGTTATATCGGTTATTATTCACAATGTAGAAAATGTCATATTTAACGCCATCTACAAATTTTAGAATGAACTATTACGTGCTAAAGCATGCGTATGTAGACTACATGGTATGTATGCGTGTTGCTTTTCTGTTTACCATGTCGGTTGTAGGTGGCGCTACGTTCTGCAAAAATATCTCTTTACACGAGTAATAATAAACAATTGAATGTTTAAAAATGTACGGTCATTAGCAATAATAATAATATTCAATGACATGGTGTGAGTGTTGAGAAGCCGGCCCATCAATGGATCGACGACTTCAAAAAGGTCGAGGCTAGTTGAGGGAAGTGAAGCACCGGGATATTTAACGCAAAATGGAGAGTCCAGCAGTTCACTGAAACAGGTTGGTGAGAGAACACAAAATACAAAATCAGTCGCAGTTTTCATTAAAGTATTTTAAAAAACCGAAGCAAATTATTAACAGGTATAAGTGGCATTTAATTTTCTTACCACCCAAGCCTCTTACAGATACCATACATAATTGCGTTAAATTATAATTACAAACTGCCCTATCATTTGCGTAAGTACTGTGAATAAATTTATGGCAAACAGAGACAAATTTCACTTTCGGTGAGCGTCGAGCATCGTAAAACGTATCTATACATATAAATAAAATTGGAGTGTCTGTTTTAGTATTGAAATAAACGTTTTTACTACATGCTTAGATTATACCTATATACGGCACATACACCAAAATATAATTAGTTTAAATTTTTGTTTGCCTACCAATTTTGACGGAACTTTTATTAGCAGGTAGATGGTGTAATAAGGAGTTTTTTACTTATTTATTTTTTATGTTATAAATGTACAGGACGGTCTGGACGCTCACCTGATGGTAAGTGATACGCCAGACCATGACAGAGCGGCATAAAAGGAGACCAACAACTGATAGATAGTTATTATCCTCCATTAATGCCGCACTCCGCCCGTCACCCGAGACAACAGATAACTCTTATACCCGGTAATTTCACTAGCTACAGTGCCCTCATCCCGAAACACAAAAGTGCATAACACTCCTGTTTCACGGGATGATATCTGGCACTGTGGTACCTACCTAGACGACTCAGTATCGAGTCTACCACCTAGTGTAACTTAGCTTAGGCCACTTTTAATTTAGAAAACATATCTTAATTTGGAAACATAATGTAGTACTGGAATCTCCAACAGATCGTACAACGTCCGACGTAACGCAGCTCACGCGTCGAACGTACGAAGCGATTGTAATAGAATTTGCTATAAAGTTAGCTGCGTTGGTCGGCTGACACCTTGCAGGCTGATCACGCTAAATTTTGACAGCTTTAACGTAACAACACTTGGACCGAAATACAACTTTTTGGTCGATTTCATATCGCGCTAATCATTTGACAGCTAGTTCAGACGAAATTGAAACTTAACCTTATGACAAACTGAATATCGAAAATGTCAACAATTACAAGATCGGAAGTATATATGAATCACACACATTTATAATCAACGTTTGGTTTTAAAATAACGCAATCAGCCTGCTGGATAATCACTTACGTTTTACTGCAGGAGAATATTTTATTCCGCAGGTAACACCGCGGGGCACAGCTAGTTGTCATAATAAAACTCCGGTAAACGTAATTACTTATTATCCTCTCTCGTTCAGTTACTTGAAAGGCAGGGGGGACGGGAAGACCGGTATGAGTTTGTCTGAACTTTAATATCACTTTCACCCTACATAATAATGCTTTATATCAAGAAATATCCATCGACATTCACACAGCGATATCTTATCCTTTGAATCTCTTCGCAGGCGTGCGCAGGTTTCCTCGCGATGTTTTCCTTCACCGTGAGCGTCGGATAAATGTACATATATTTCGAAATTCGAAATACAATGGGGCGTGGCGGGATTTGAACCTGTGCCCTCCAGATTCGAAGGCAACAGTCCACACCAATGAGCCACTGACGCTCATCTAGCCCTATTCAAGCAAAGAACTTGTATTATGTTCTAAACAACAAATAAACATAAATCATTCGGCTCGCGTGTTAGTTAGGGCCTAATCTTCTCATAGCTAGGCTGTGCGGGTAGCCTGTGCCCTGCAGTGGGCCGTTATAGGCTGATGATGATGACAGAATCTGTGTTCTTGAGGGGTCTGAGCGTTGGTTCAGATCGCCGTGTGATCAAGGGTGTTGGATTCGAATCCCGCGGGGGCTGCACAGCCGATCGATGACTAACGCGGAAAACAATAGAACATCTATTATAATTTATAATTCGACGACCATCTGGTGTAATGGTTAAGACGTAGGCTCTTACACTTAGGGTTCCGGGTTCGATTCCCGGGCAGTACAAACATTTGTGTGCATGAACATGTATGTTTGTAATGATCTGGGTGTTTTCTATTATATTATTTCTTTTATAAATAAACACATTACACAATACCTTTAGTATTCTAATCTTCGCGGGATAAGCATTGATCCTTAAGCAAATTTGAACCTTAAGACTTAATCCAACAGTGGACTGAACAATATGAAATCCGTTGACTTTTTAAAACTGTAACGGTAAAGTCAAATAATAATGGCATGCAGCCCGTTCTTTTGTTTAACTGTGTAATACTAACTATCGTGACAATGTTCTTATATGAAATATAAGTGGACCTCAAAGTTCAAAGCTCCTATGCAGTTTGGCAGGTTACACCAAGTTAGATATCAAAGTATAAAACAACATTTTTTGTAGTAGCTTGAATAGCACGAATATTTGGGTTTGTAGTATATTCAAAATCCGAACACATTGGGTTGAATTTTTCATTTGCTACTAAATGAAAGAAAGTAAAAAAAAAATATGTAGCACTAATAAAAAAAAAGAACAGATTTAGTTAACAGAAAATTTTAAACGCTTGTGCCAAACAGGACTTCAAAAAATGATATTTGAAAATGCTCATGACCAGACCGTGTCTTGGCAAGCATAGTGCAGGACGCCTTTCGGCTTTATATATTAAACATTCCTAAAGTGCGATATCGGAACTAAAACTACTACACCAAAAACCAGATTAGAAGTAAAATCTAGATGCATCTATAACAAAACGTCTTTAAACTAGAAGCAAGTCTAGAACGAGATAGTTCAGTTATTATGTAAATATGATATATTGTTACCAGTATAATGGAGTAACCAAAGATAGCGCTAACCATCGCGGGCGCATCTCGACCGAGCAAGGTCGCTTTCAACCTAACCGCACCACTGAACGGACTATGGCATTGGCACTCAAACATTCCGAATAAACAGATTTGCTGAATTGCCCTTTCACAAGTCTAAATTAGAGATATTAAAAGGAAGAAACTCATGAAGAAAGGTCACTACAATAGACGAATATTTATCGGATAAAGATGTGTGGTCTTGCACATAGTGTCCGGTTAGAAATTTTTGTGAAACTTATTTTAATGTTAGGTACGTGCAAGTAAATGACAAAAGTCTGTATCCAATTCTATATAAGTTTAAAAGAGTTAATATCGAGTTTCATGCCGGCTCTTCTCGAAGATTATACTCCGATTTTCCGAGCCAGTGGTAGAGTCATAATAATAATAACAATTGACGATGATTTATTTGAGTTAATATATATATTTATATTGTAAATTCATACGTATATTATACATAGAAAACACCTAGACCAAAACAAACAGACTTGTTCATGCACACAAATGTTCGTATTACCCGGGGATCGAACTCGGAACCCTTGGTGTAATTGTCGACGTCTCAACCATTATACCAGATAAATAAATATATCATCATAAGCCAAAAACTTTGAGAACCATTAGATAAACAGTTTCGCTATGGACCTGTTTATGCCAGCTTGTGCGGTCTAATTACGTGTTACGCGGGGAAACGCTTTACATTTCGTTTTAGAAAATCTAGAATTGCCTGAGATTGATCTGGACCCGGTCTGGCTGGCTCTCTTCGCTATTTACGAGTAACGTGGCCTCTTAAGGCTGTTTTTGGTTTAAGTCTTACTTAATATGGTTCGCCACTAAGCAGCCAGACAGGATACGTAGCTACTTGCCTGTAGTAGTAGTAGTAATAATTTGCGAGCACAGAGAAAAGTGGCTATGTTAAGTGATTCTAATCGCACAATCTATAAATATATTGTTTTTCCAAATATATGACAAATAAAATAAATGATATATAAAAGTTATTGTTTAGTATGTATATAATTTGCATTAATTACGTACACTTGTCTGCCCCAATTCCTATGTATTTGATTTCTGGATCCTAAGGTAGCCTGGAAGAAATTGCCATGTGCAATAAGGCCGCCCATTGTGCTCTCTTTTCTTTTCTTTTTGTTTTTTTTTGTGTATTTCAGTGTACAATAATGAATTAAATAATAATAATAATGACTGTTGTGGTCAATAATGGTTTTGAAGAAAATGAGGCAGTCGGTGTACACTGCCTATTTCCTTTAATGGAGTGCAAACCACGATATGATACATTGAAAAATAATTCAAATAAGACAGAATTAATATTTAACATCTGTAGTCAAAGTCTTCTAAAGGATCACAGATATATTAGAAAACATTAATATACCTACAGAATATCGCCTAGAACCTTTTCGCTCTATTTGCTATTGGTTCTTCCATTTGGCAATGGAGTTTATCTTATCTCTGGATATTTATTGCTAAAGCATGACTGCTTTATAGGATTGAGGGTTACATTATGATAATTAAACAAACTTATACAAAGAAAGTCAAGTTACATTCAAAGTCCTTAGACTTCGTTTATACCCATCGTTACAATCATCAAATCAAATAACATCAAATCAAATATTATTTATTTCATTTAAAACCAATAAATGTACATGACAAGCTCAAATTTAACATAGGTCGACATAATTCGCATTTGCCTGAACTGGGTCAACCACAGACATCCGAATATACAATTAGACTGGACAAGCCGCCAAGTTTATAGGCAGTCCCAGTGTCGCAATTTCTTTTCGGTTCTTACCTGTGAAAAGTTATTATATTTCTTGGTAAAGTTACTGATTCATTGCGATGATGGCATGTTACAATTGCACAGGATGGCATTTTGGAAAAAAACTGTAATTTCTTCAATATTCGTGCGTCTTGACTCATCTCACAGAGCGTAAACTGGCAGCCAGTGTATGCTCGTTGAGCTTACATTTGTCGCACTTTAAACGCGGGTTGCCCCATCTCCTGTATTGGGAAATCTGTGGGGTCAACTTATTTTTCAGGCGACTTATTTGCTAAATTATAATTAAAAAAAACCACTTAGGTACATGGTAAAATTACAATTTCATATGTCGCAATTCGTACCAAATAGTTCATAGTTAACTAACATTTTCATGGTTTTACCCAAACAATAAATGACTAAAACATGTAAAGAGTCAAATCATATCATCATACATACTACGAGCCATCCTCTTGTTTATTTTAGTGTGTACGCTACTTAACATTTATTTGCATATAGAAAATGCCGCTTACATTGAGAAATTCACATTTAACGCACCATAAAAGTTCCCAACAGATGTGTCTGTGTGATTTATGAATCATAAATTAGTGATAACGTTAGAAAACGTTGATGGCACCGTTCACTTTCGTTTAAAGGTCGTATGTAAAAGGTTTCCTTCATAATTAAATGTAATATTTCATAACAGCCTAGTAATTTGAGCTTAGGTTGAGATCGCAGCGTGATGGATCTCATAGTAAAAGTAACTTACTTTATGCGATTTTTTCAAGTTTGGTTACGAAATTGCAGGCTGAATCACCGGATTGCCTGAAAAGATGACTGCGTGCTTTAGACGGTACGATAACATCGGACAGCTACAATCTAAGGATTTTAGTCATATTTATATTTGACAACCACCAATCCGTATTGGGTACGCTTGGTGGCAGACGACCCATATCCCAATAGTTAGGAAGTACGGGAAACCTTTTTATCAAGTGATCGGGGCGAAATTCGCTACCTGATGTCAAGCGATTCGCTGACCATAGTACAAAGTGATCAGGACAGAGCATTAATGTAGAAAAACAACATCTTAATGAAGTATTTTCGCCGTCAATACCGCCCTGCGCCTTATCCCGAGACGGCAGATTTTAGGTCTCCTATACCCAATAATTTCACTAGCTACAGTGCTCTCATCCCTAAACACAAAAGTGCATAACACTTCTGTTTCACGGAACGATTTCTGGCACTGCGGTGGTACCTACCTAGACGACCAAGTACTGAATCAACACCTAGTAAAATTCTTTTCAATTCTAAATGGCGCGTGTGAATGGATATTATTATTAAATGACACCAGTGAACTGCGGGCGATGACCCAGGGACAAACAAACGTATAAAACAATAGCAATTGTACGTATTGTATCATTTCATTGAATGTGGATCGCTGAAAGATGCCTTTCAAAACAATGGTGATTCCTATAATGCTGTCAATTTGCAACATCGACAAATTCTTCTAATTAACCTATTTTAAATTAAGTGAAATATCATACAGTAAAATAAAATGGCACACAGCGCCATCTAGCCCCAAGTTAAGCGTGAAGCCTGTATTATGGCTACTAAACAACGGATAAACATACTTATATAATTTTTTTTTGGGAATAGATACATATTATACATAGAAAACAATCAGACCATTACAAACAAACATGTGCATGAAGCACACAAATGTTTGTACTGTCCGTACATCAAACCCGGAACCCTTGGTGTTGCAGCCGACACCTCAACCGGTACACCAAATGGGTCGTCGATAAAAAGTAACTCATTGAACGCCGATAACCAGACACATTAGAAAACCTATTGTGTCTGGCGCCTTAAGGCGTCAAAGGCGGTTAGAGGGCTTATGTATATCATATGCAATCATAACTTGGAACCTGGAAACCTGGTGAGATGTAAAGATGGTTAAAAACCACCATTGTATTCTCTGCTGTCTGCATTGTCAACTAAGCTGAGCTACATCAAATTGTTTTTTACTTGAAGAAGATGTGTTTAAAGGTGCTTGAGTTGGTCCCTCAATCTCACATAGTCCGCCTGACATAACGAAATAATAGCAAGGCTTAAATCAGTATAGGTAACAGTGTTTCACGCTGATGGGTGAAAAAGGCGAATAAAGTTATGAATACTTAATATATGAATGATTATAACTTTTTATAAGATATCTACAATTAGGCTTACGCACAGTCGTCCGCTTCAAGGACTAAGTGCGGAAACCACCATAAGAGATATCTGCAAGAACGAATTCGTTCTTAGAGGAACGGAAGTTGCTTTACACCTAACATCCGTAGCAACATTGGCTTTATTTATAAAAATCCCTCGGCTTAATTCACCTGAAGTGTTTTCATATCATCACATGTACTGATAAATAAAGATTTCTAAATATATCTACAAGGACTGATCCTTGGTTGTAAACATTGACTATTGATAAACTACGTTAGGCAAACCATTGGTTTTCTTTAGATAATAATTATCCTCTCTACATTTCTCTTCCCATATCGCACTAGTGACTCGAAGGCTCAATGATAGATGATTAAAGCATTAACAAATAAAATGTACTGTTAGGAAATATCCTATTCCTTTTTGACATACGACATCGAATACCTAATTAAATAATAACTCACATAATAAAGAAATATAATCTCCATTACCAAAGTCAAATATCTATTACCGCAATCCGTTCATACGGCAAAATTAAGTCTGGCTTGAACCTAGCCTTGTTTTGTAAAGTAAACTTTATTTTGTAAGAAATAAGATTGAAAGCTTCCTAGTAGTTAGGTGGGCAATGTAACATACGTGATATCATCTGAACACACGCATTCGTGAGCAGACAGACGGTAAGCGCGCGCGCGTCGTCGCGCCAACTGGGTCAAACTGTGTTTTCGATTCGAAATTCCAATTTGAAGTTTATTTTTTATTACTCAAAAAAAAAAACTTCCCACTTCGGATTAAAGGAGTTTAGTGTTGTGAACCAGCCAGTGTTTGTGATGTTGAAACCAAAGAGTGGATTGCGGTTTTATTAGACCGGTAAGTACATACTGCCACCTAAATTTTCATAATTTAAAAAAGTTGTGAGAATCTTAAGGTTGGTTATCGCGTGCAGAGGATTAGAAGCTCACGGTAGGTTAAGGAAGCGGTTAACTGTACACAGTGCAAGCGATTATCGTTGGAAATGGACCATGCGAGATTTCATTAGATGGTATGCTTTATTATCATACAGAATGAGAGCACGTGGATTTTGGCGATAGTGGTAAATTGGGTGAGACGACTTACCTCTTATTTACTGTTATAACTATAAAGCGTAAGCGTTCTAAAAATTAACTAAATTCGTACGTGCGTGCATTTAGTAGAACGGCTCGGTACATTTTTAATTAAGACTAAAATAACAAAAGAAGCTACAGTCGTGGACTTGGATTCGTTATTAGAATTTGCTTGTCGTAAAACTTTTACGACCAGGTTTGCTTACATTTGGCAAATGAAAAGTTTTAAACCCTCTGTTGTAATGACTAGGTGTTAAAAATATAAGGATCTCTCTGGGATTTACGTTTTAAAAAATCATAAAGAAGTTAACGCCGGAAATACATCAAAAGTAAACAAATTGGCGCCCTTAAAAAAGTACACTTTCCCCTACATATTATCTCCCTTATATTCACTTATATTACTTGCTTCAAATCAGGAATTGAATATTTCACTAACCTTGATGATAGTAGCGAAACGGCGGCTACAATTTACTGGCATGTAGAATTTCTTGAAGTTAGGGTCGGTCAATGATATTATGTTTAAAGATCATTGGGGTCGGTAGAGTTAGGCCGTGTAGATTCAGAAGTTTGGCTCTACATGAGATCTGATATCTTTATCACAGAGTAAACCTTAAGTGGTCGTCTTGGCAACATTTTACACGAAAATTTTGGTAGGTTTATTATTAAATTGAAGGAATATAAAACACGGTCGATGGAAACAAACTGATTTCATCCCCAAAGATAGATTTGGTTACCTAACCCCTCCTGCAACACCGTAAGCTGAAGTCCGCGTCCCACTTTGGGACACCCTTAGGTTCGTTACATAATTTTTTTGGTAGTTCAGTGAAGCTGTGATGAACAGCGAAAGGATATTCTGAAAATAAAAGAACTGGTCTCACATATTGGTCCAGACTGCCTTTGACGGCGAGCTAATAAATTTACTTTCTCTGACATTTCGTGTGTTGTTCATGCCAGTATCAATGACCTATAGATTTCGACTAGTCTTAAATTTTTGTACAGTCACATTTTGTAGATCACTTTTCAATTAATTGTTTGTTGCCTTCACTGCTGTTTTGGTGATTAGGCCTTAGTCGTCCAATTCGCACTGGGCCCGCGTGGACGATTAAGGCCTAATCACCCTATACGGGTAGGCTCGTGCCCCTCGGTGGGGACGTTTAATGAGCTGATGATGATGACTGTTGTTTTAGTCTTCACCATTTTTAGGCATAAATTATAGTTTATTTTGTCACAATATGGCCATGAATATAATGGGCAGAATCTTAAGACATTCAAAAAACTAATTATTATTAAGTTTTTAAAACGTTTTTGTAAAATAATTTATAAGATTTTAAAAATTATTTATGTATATTTTATTTTATTTTTATATATAACGCGATTACAATGTTGTTGTACGACTGATGATGGTTACAATGTTGTTGTACGATTGATGATGGTTACAATGTTGTTGTACGATTGATGATGGTTACAATGTTGTTGTACGATTGATGATGGTTACAATGTTGTTGTACGATTGATGATGGTTACAATGTTGTTGTACGATTGATGATGGTTACAATGTTGTTGTACGATTGATGATGGTTACAATGTGTATTGATGTATAGCTGATTACTTTTTTTGTATTATTTGGTTGATCAAATAAAGGGCTTTGTCCATCTGGCCTCTGACTATCTGCCAACTTATACAGATTTATAGGCCCAATATCCTTAAAAAGAGGAGGCTTATGACTATGTCTAATAAATATATATCCACTGACATTCATATACACACAGCGCCATCAAGCCCCAAACTAAGCATGAACTTGTAATATGGATACTAAACAATGGATAAACATACTTAATATACGTAGGAAGCGCCCAGACCAATACAAACATACATGTTCATGCACACAAATGTTTGTACTGCCCGGGGATCGAACCCGGAACCCTTGTTGTAGTAGCCAATACAAATGTGTCATCATTAGGTAGATCAAATAGAAGCTTTGTCGATCTGGCTTCTGACGATCTGGCAACTAATACAGATTTATAGGCCAAATAACCTTATAAAGAGGAGGCTATTATATGACTATATCATTAAAACATAAGGTTTAGATTAACTTTGTACTTCAGCCGACTGCCTTTTTCGATGTATGCGCGATGTAATGCAACATATGGATTACGCAAGCGGGTTATGTTACCATTTTTTCTAGCGAAACTGCACAATTAGTGCTAATTGACAGCGGGTACTGTCGCAACTGAATTGGACGTATGTAAGGACCATATTTGTAATCGTTCGGCGATTGTCTTTATGGAAGGATTCTTGGTCTTACAGCTTGAATGTTAAGCTTAGATTTAGATAAGCTTAAATTTTGAATGTTAAGTTTAGAATGTCATCATCATCAGCTCATTATACGTCCCCACCGGGGCACGAGCCTACTCGTATAGGGTGATTAGGCCTTAATCATCCACGCGGCCCAGTGCGGATGGACGACTTCACACACAACCTTTGAATCTCTTCGCAGGCGTGCATGAAGGTTTCCTCACGATGTTTTCTTCACCGTAAGAGCGTCGGATAACGTACATATATTTTCGAAATTCGAAAATACATTGGTACGTGTCGGGATTTGAACCACAGCCCTCCCGGTAGGAAGGTGACAGTCCACACCACTGAGCCACCGACGCTCTTACCTATGTATTAATTAATAAAAGCTTACATCTAAATTTTTCTTATTTTTCTTTTGGTGCTTGAATAAAATGGCTTTAATGAATTAAATTATCTTTTAATTGCTTCATAAAAAAAATCCAAGCTGCCGATTAATTCAAAAAGGTAGCTGTATTGTTAAAAATACATCTTCATACAGATTATATATTTGACAGTCTCGTTGAAACACGTAACTATTATTATTCCAAGCTTGAAGTACTTGGGAGAGGAAATTCCATGTAGAATTAGGGAGCATAAAATAAGAAACTTACCTACCTTTATTAGTTGGTCCATCTGATTATATATTATCGCGCAGGCCTAAGTAACACAAATGAAATGCAACATCTTTCTCTTCTGCCTATTGAAAGTTATGGTCAAGTGCTTAATAGTTGGCGGACCACGTTTACTCATGTATATTTTAATTGTAGACGTAAGCTAATTCATATTGAAATGGTCCAGCCGAGAGAGACGACTACAGAATTTCGCTTATAGTACGATTCACGATAAATGACCACTGCGCTGAAGTAATTTTTTTGGTCCCTTTGGAAATGCGGTGGCGGCGACGGCGGAAATTTTTGGATTTTATTTACGCTCAAGTATTTTTTAATATTTCATAATTCGCTATCGTTTCACTATCAATAGAATAGTCTAAATCTTGCGCAGAAGTCTACCATTTGTGGTCATCTTTCGTGAATCGTACTATACTTTAATTTGTCAGCTCGCTCATCTAGTGGAGTGATACGTCTGACCATGACAGAAGCAGTGTTGAAGGAAATGAATAACGGAGGGTAGATTAATGGCATGTCATTGTGCTAAACTGAGCTAACCTGAGCGTCGGTGGCTCATTGGTGTAGACAGTTGCCATTTGATCTGGAGTGTGCATTTTGAAATCCCTCTACGTACCAATGTATTTTCGAAATTCGGTATTCTCCACCATCCGCAATGAAATACCAAACCTTATTTTTATAAAAGCGCACCTTATTGTATATGTCGTTTCATTGATCACTTTTGTTTATTTGCAATATTGTATTTTTAATAACACTGAAACCAATAAATATTAAGTCAATTGATGATGGTGAGCAATGACGTCACATATCAATAATCTCATACAAAATATATGGAAACGTTCCTTTTTGACAGTTCATAAAAAGTGCGTCAACGATTAGTGGTGTCAAATACCCAATTATAAGTATGTATGTTTATCCGACACTCTTACGGTGAAGGAAAACATCGTGGAAACCTGCGCACGCACGGCTGCGAAGTGATTCAAAGGTTTATACGCACTGGGCCCGCGTGGACAACTAAGGCCTTATCATCCTTTACGAGTAGGCTCATGCCCCTCGGTGGGATCGTATAATGAGCTGATGATGATCATGATGAGTATTAAGAGTACCAGTCCGTACAAATTGTTTGAAGATTTTAAACTTGAAAATGGTCAAGGCAATGGAAAGGACGGAAGGATCTCGGCTGTAATGCGTAGATTGTATCTATTGTTATTTCCTTTTATAAGCATTGTGTAATTTGTTTTTTTGTACCAAACTATTATTAGTTATATTTGATTTTATACATTAACGCATTGGGCTTACTGTAATGTTAATGTAAATGTTTAATTAAATAAATAAATAATTATGGTTTGCTTTGAAAATTGTTTAGTTATTGGGCTAAATGAAATATTTGTTGCACAATTTAATTTTGAATTGAACTTAATTTCACAGAGGTTTCTTAGGCCCGTATTCTAGAACGAGACTCAACTTTGAGTTAGAAAGGAATGGCGCTTTGTATAGAATGCTATCCCTTTCTCTCTTTACTCAAGTGAAGATGAACGCTTGAGTCTCGTTCGGGCTCTATACGGGCCTTGGCGTATATTTTGTTGTTGTTGAAGTAAAATGCATCTTGGGACATTTGATAATTTATAATTTTATTTCGGTATGAAAAGAGTTCAGACCTTGTCGTTTAATGCTTTATAATTATTTGTAGAGCCTGCCCAAGAATGAACTCTTCCCAAGATGAGCACTCACCACAGCGTGTAACTTTCGCATTTCTTCAAAGGGACACTTCTCATATAATATTTGCCTTATTATTTCGGCTCAAAAGTGGACTTGTAGTTTTGATATGAACAAACTGTTAACATCTGTGGTGTCAATGTTTCTAAACCGAAGTATTTTATCATGAAATATGATCGAATCCTACAGACCGTATTTGACACCTTTCGTTATTAGGCGTGTCATATACAAAGATGTAACAGGTTCTATAATGTAATAACAGGTGAACAGTTAACAAAGGCTTATCTGCGCACGCGCCGCGCATCGCTCCTATGAACTGGAGCGTGCGCAGAGCGTAGGGCTGCCCCTGTTTTGTTTGTTTTATTGATTGATTTTTGATACGTAATTATGGTTATACATGGGGCCATAGCACATTTGGAACTGATGCGTATCATTCATGCGACGAACTGAAAATAACAACGAATCAATGTGGTTTTATAAAAACATAACTTCAATACTACTACTAAAAAGAAAAACAATATAAAACAAGTTGGAGCTTACCAAACTTATTAATATTGTTGTATCTTTATATTATGTAAATAAAAATAAAGCATACCGAATTTTGGAAGTTGAACTTAAATATAATCGCACAAATATATCGGGGATAAATCATGAATCACGATTCCCTAAAAACTCGGTATATATGCAATAAACAACCATACTTTTCCATATGCACTGCAAGTTTTATTAAGAAGGTTGCGGTTTATAGGAGTCCAGTGCTATATATTTATAGCGTATTAACAGTTTACTGTTCATTAATTACATTTTGACATAATCACCACGCTTGGCAAGTTACGAAAATATATGGATAATGAGAGAGCACTACTACGGTTGTAAGTTTATTTGTTTAATAAATTTAACGATACGGTAAGAGCAGAGGTGGTGGCAATTGTACTACTTCAACCTGCTGTCACCATACAGTTTAAAAATAGAAAAATTCGAATGTCGCAAAAACTCCTTAGAAGTGCAGCAACTATATTGTTCTTTGATGCCAGTCCCATTCTAGCAGCCCTCACTCTAGTCGAGCGAGTAATAACTGGTTAATAAGGTCACTATTTAACAGCAAAGGGATGTATTAAGTTAGCTTTAAATTATTCCTACTTTTGTATGTAAACAATTAATAACAACCTATGATAGCGAGTAGGTTGGGTCTCTACTAATTTCCTTGACACTTATTTGGTGCAATGAATGAGATATCGGCTATTACACCAAAGGTTCCGGGTTCGATTCCTAGGCAGCACAAACATGAACATGTCTGTTTGTATTGGTCTGGGTGTTTTCATGTGTAATAAGTATGTATTAAAAAAAGTATTTAAGCATGTTTATCCGTTGTTTAGTATCTTAACTACGAACTCTGCGCTTAATATGGGGCTTGATGGCGCTGTGTGAATGTCAGTGGATATTTATTTAGCCCGGGAGCCTCGTATTCAGTTATACCATGTGTAGTACTTTAACGGCAGCTTTGACTGAGACAACTTTCCTTCGATTTGCCTGCTGATGTCGGCGAATCCCCGATGATTTATGACGGTATTGTTCTACGTAAGGCGCATCGGTTGCGTGATCAGCCGTTGACTTTACTTTCGCTTTATTATAAAACCTTTATGTTTCCAGAAATAATGTCTCCGAACTTACAATCTAAAGGCAATGGCAGTAATTGTGTCTTTTCAAAATTTATTTGTATGCTACATTCAGACCCAACAATTTAATGTTGCCGCCTTAGCCGTTTTGTAGCTAGATCTAGCACTTTTAAGTATAGGTGAACTCCTTTTTTTACCGATTTAGCCCGAAAAGAGCGATCTAGCTCTTTTTTCACTTTTGGATTTAATTACCAATTACCAAATTATTAAGTTTCGACATGCTAACAAGTACTATTTTCCTATTTAATCAGTCATGATGACCTTATTTTAGCCTCTAAAAAACGTCTACATGACAAGATTATTTCAGTATTTTTGAATCAGAATTATATTCTTGAATTTTTACTTCGGTATAAATACTTTTTCTAAAACTGAGGTGGCAACACTGCCTAGCATACTTTGTGTTCATATTATAGATAGTGGTATCCCTAACATAGCTTTTTGTGTCAATTCATGTTACACATAGAATTGACCTAACTAACCTATGAACAGACTTGCTCATGTACAATGTACATACATGTTTGTACTCACTCAGGGATCAACCGCGGTCAGTTAAATGGACACCTTGGTAGTACTCAACTAGTTAATAATAAAGTTGAGTTTATTGCGGGGCTAACAGGTCATACTTTTACTGCCACAACATTATTCGTGAAAAAACATGTCAACTGGTAACCTAGGTTTAGAAACACCGCACCTACGGCTCTAAAGTCTTAATTATTAAAAGCATCTTCACACAATTCCAACGTCTGTTTTCTAATTTTTGTAGTTCTGTAATTTGTATCCTCTGCTAGTCATCGCGTTCTTAGTTGCCAGCAGAGAACAAATAGAATTAATTGGAATTTTTTTTATGTCAATTATAAGTGTACAGGGCCGTTAGGGGCCACACTAAGGGCTAACGTCTAACCGCGATTATTTCAATAATTTTAATACGTTATTTTGAGTCCCACAGGCAGCTAACATCAAATTTCTTAAATGCAGAAAATGCGTTGTCGAGCCAGCAATCGGTTAGATACTAGTCCATGATTAAATTCATAAAATTTGCATTAGCCGACTTAATGGTGTATAGGAACGGAACGACGGCATCGGTTGCAGCCATGATTTATTGCATTCAATCACGATCTTGATGCACAGCTAGGTCGCTTATATTTTTTATGTTTCTTTATA
>PQWD01013548.1:0-18928 GCA_019425675.1 Leucinodes orbonalis | reverse complement strand
TTAGAAAAAGGGCTTTTTAGAAGCTAAAAGAGTAGAGAGCTAGATTGAGCATCAAAAGATTTTCTGTTCCAAAAATGTTGAAATAATCATGTCATGAACAATGATGTAAAAACGTATGGATTCGTGATATGCTCACAAAAAATGAAAAAGTGTTCCGAATGCAGTGACAGCACACGTACACATTTACCTAAAAACAGGTACAAACTGTATTCCTTCGGCGGTTCGTTTTTTGAGGCACGGATGGCGTATCTACCTTTATATATACAGAATATCATTGGTCATGAAGCCGTTTTTTAGAACGTCTAAAAACGTCATCATGACATGAAATGCAAAAAAGTACTTGTTAGCATGTCGAATCTTCATAATATTGTAATATTTTCAAGACCGTGGAAAAGTGCTAGATTGCTCTTTGGGTTAAATCGTTACAAAGGAGTTCACTGAGTACTAAAAAGTGCTAGATCTAGCTACAAAGGCTAAGTGGCAACATTGCACAATGCCGTAGTTGGCACCTCGTTATTGGTATGGTCCGATAAGACGGTCCCGTGGGTTTTGTTATTCAGTTTTGTTTTCATCGCTTTTCAAAGTTTGGGCATGATCTAAGTCGAAAATAAAACTAAAGAAACAAAACGTAGGTCCCGCAGGTAGTATCTATCGTACCAATGACATAGACAAGTGCCAACATAACGGTATAGGTACTATTATATGAAACGCACTATAAGGTGACACTTATAGTCCGAGAGCCGGCGAAAAAGTCTATGGATCAGATACATGAACAACTTTTTGAATATAATCTAAGAAACCATAAGACTAGTAGAGGGGCTTAACACCCTGAAAATGCTTGATTTGTCCGCATGCAAAAATTATGACTCACCTCCGGTTTTAATGCTAGATAGTGTTGGTATAACTCTTAGATATGAATAAAAATAACGTGAAAATACATTTGAAAGACGTACCTTTGATTGCGACTGACTCGCGTTCATGAATGAGTCAAGCTTGACAACAACCTAAAAATCAATTCTACTCATCGAAAATTTATTTTCCGTAAAAGTTTTCGTGTATCTTATGATTTATAAATACAATGTCTGGAATTAACAACCGGAAGTGAGGTCATAATTTGCATGCGGGCAAAATCAGGCATTTTCAGGGGTGTCGACCTTTACTCTATGGTTTGTCATACTATATTTTTAAAAAATATCAGTATCTGATCTATAGGACTTTATACGCCGACTCCCTTCATTAAACTCCTTCGATGTAATTATAAAATATATTTTAAATTTACAAAAAAGTAATTATTGCATATTTATGACTGTGTTTCCCCCTCATCGTCCATTTATTTATGTATATGTATATATATGTATGCGTGTGTGTATTATTGTATATATATGTATGTATGTATATGTGTGGACATATTGTATGTATTTATATATGACCGCTCCTTTATTTTTATTTATTACTATTATTCATCGCTCACCATAAGTTCCGACGCTATGTTACCCTAGTTATCGTGACATTATGTGTTAACTGTAATGTTTATTTAGTTAATACGTTTGTGTGCAGTAGTGCTCTCCCTCTCGAGGCACTACGGAAACCAGTGTCGAGGCGCCTTGGTTGCCTCGACATATGCTGAGTACGTGCCTTTTCAGTGATACTATTATTTTTAAGTAAAGAATGACGGAAGTGTTTTTTATTTTCTTTTTGTGATTCCTGTATTTTGTTATTGTATATGTTTCACTGATAAATATTTACTTACTTACTTACTTACTCTCGGACGATACGCAAACCATGTTATTTTTCAGATTTTTTCTCGCTCTGTTGACAGATGCGAGCCAATTGTTAATTTTCCTTACAACAAGATTTTCTAACTTAGTTCCAAGTGAAGCGTATAAAAACTTGTTAAAAACTGGCCGAATTTGAAACACTTTGTCAGCGAGACTCATCCTTTATTTTTTATACATTTTAAGTCCGTGGCAATGATATTCTGTATAAAGGTAGATACGCCACCGGAGCCCCAAAAAGAACCTTGTTCGGTAATGTAGTTCGTTCGAAATATGTGTACGTATGTGTGCTGTCTAACGAATCTATACTTTTACATCATTAGTCCAGGTAAGATACTAAACATAAGTAAGATTTTTTACCTTTTAATTTCACACAATATATAACTATCCGGTGCCGGTTCACTGTAAAGGTAACGACTTCACCAACTCCTAATTGATGTCGTGGTTTTGATCCTTTATAGAACACTGACGTTCAGCGTTATATTGTTATCTGTAATCATATCATCATCATCAGCACATAAACGTCCTCACCGAGAGGCACGAGCCTACCCGTGGCGTGTATAGGCCTTAGTCTTCCATGCGTGCCCAATGCAGGTTGACTTCACGCACATCTGAGATCTCTTTGCAGGCGTGCGCTCAGGTTTCCTCGCGATGTTTCCTTTCACCGTAATGGCGTCGGATACGTAAGTACCAATAATTTCAAAAATTCGAAACACATTGGTACGTGGTGTGATTTGAACTGGCCCTCCGGTCGGAATGTAACAGTCCACACCATTGAGCCACCGACGGCTCCAAAACAAACAACTAAAATGATATATATATCTACTAACATATACGCCGCCATCTAGTCCCAAACTAAGCATTTAGCCTGTAATATGGTACTAAACAACGGATAAACATACTATCTTCATTTCTTTTTGTAAATAATACATATAAATAAATATAAATAAATATACATAGAAAACCCCAGAACTATACAAACAGACATGTGCATGCACACAAATGTCTGTACTGCTCGGGGATCGAACCCGGAACCATTGCTGTAAGAGCCGACATTTCAACCATTATATCAATGGATCGTCGAATAAACAATAAACATATGTATGTCGCAGAACCTCGGGCCGTTGGAGCAGACGAGTCTAGAGTGGTGACCGCGTCTCGGCAAGCGTAGGACCGAAGGACCGAGGACTGACTAGCGAAAGGTTTGTCAAGGACAGCTATCTAAGTATCTTCTAATCAGGTCATCTGGTTTGAGGTCGACCTATGCTTTTTTACCGACGCGTCGATGCCTTTTGGAAATTTCTGCCATTAATCAAATAACCATTGCGTATAGTATTTTTAAAACGTGTTCAATTAATACTCACCAGAATTTCTTCGTGCATCTACTTTTGCTTTTTTATCATTGTCAGCCGCTTCTGAAAATATAAAATTTCAATCATCATCATCAATAGCTCATTAAACGTCCCCACCGAGGCACGAGGCCTACCCGTACAGGGTGATAGGCCTTAGTCCCGACGGGGCCCAGTGCGGATTGGACGACTTCAAACCAACCTTCGAATCTCTTCGCAGGCGTGCATGAAGGTTTCCTCACGATGTTTTCCTTCACCGTAAAGCGTCGGATAACGTACATATATTTTCGAAAATTCGAAAACACATTGGTACGTGTCGGATTTTGAACCTCAAACCTCCCGGTAGGAAGGCGACAGTCCACCACTGAGCCACCGACGCTCTAATCTACATCCATACTAATATTAAATGTGAAAGTATCTCTGTCTGTCTGTCTGTCTGTCTGTCTGTTTGTTAGCTTTCACGCTTTGGCTAAACGGCTGAACGGATTTTATTGAAACTTGGTATGGTGTAGTAGGTAACATAAATAGGTTTTAGGCTACTTTTTGTCCCGTTTGAGTCACCCCCCACTCCCTCAAATGGGGGTTGGAAGTTTGTATGGAACATTCCGAATTTTTGTAGTACGACGCTGAGATTTGATATGCGGACTGTTTGTAAGAACGAAAAATATGGATCATATTTTTTCAAAAATCGACCCCAAACCTTGAAATAGGGGAGGAAGTGTCATATTCGGTTTTTCGCAGTTTTAAGGTAGATTTAATTGAAACTTGGTATGTTGGTAGTAGGTAACCTAGAATAGGTTTTAGGCTACTATTTTGTTCTTTTTTTGTCCGGTTTTCACCCCCCACTCCCTAAATGGGGGTTGGAAGTTGTATGGAACATCCTGCCAATTTTGGTAGTACGACATTGAAATTTGGTATGCGGATTAAATGTCACAAAAAAAAAATATGGCATATTTTTTTTTCAAAAATCCACCCCGAACCCTTCAAATAGGGAGGAAGTGATATAATCGATTTTTCGCAGTTTTAAGGTAGATTTATTGAAACTTGGTATGTTGATAGTAGGTAACTCTAGAATAGGTTTTAGGCTACTTTTTGTCCCGTTTTCACCCCCCACTCCCCTCAAATGGGGGTTGGAAGTTTGTATGGAACATTCCGAAATTTTTGTAGTACGACGCTGAGATTTGATATGCGGACTGTTTGTAAGAAACGAAAAAATATGGCATTATTTTTTTTTCAAAATCGACCCCCAAACCCTTGAAATAGGGGAGGAAGTGTCATTTCGGTTTTCGCAGTTTTAAGGTAGATTTAATTGAAACTTGGTATGTTGGTAGTAGGTAACCTAGAAAAGGTTTAGGCTACTTTTTGTCGGTTTTCACCCCCCACTCCCCTAAATGGGGGTTGGAAGTTTTGTATGGAACATCCTGCAATTTTGGTAGTACGACACTGAAATTTGGATGCGGATTAAATGTCACAAAAAAAAATATGGCATATTTTTTTTTTCAAAAATCCCACCCCCGAACCCTTCAAATAGGGGAGGAAGTGATATAATCGATTTTTCGCAGTTTTAAGGTAGATTTTATTGAAACTTGGTATGTTGATAGTAGGTAACCTAGAATATGGTTTTAGGCTACTTTTGTCCCGTTTTCACCCCACTCCCTCAAATGGGGGTTGGAAAGTTGTATGGAACATTCCGAAATTTTTGTAGTACACGCTGAGATTTGATATGCGGACTGTTTGTAAGAAACGAAAAAATATGCATATTTTTTTTTCAAAATCGACCCCCAAACCCTTGAAATAGGGGAGGAAGTGTCATATTCGGTTTTTCGCAGTTTTAAGGTAGATTTTATTGAAACTTGGTATGTTGGTAGTAGGTAACCTAGAATAGGTTTTAGGCTACTTTTTGTCCCGTTTTCACCCCCCACTCCTAAAATGGGGTTGGAAGTTATGAAACATTCCGCAATTGTTGTAGTACGACGCTGAAATTTGGTATGCGGACTATATGTCAGAAACGAAGAATATGGCATATTTTTTTAAAAATCCACCCCCAAACCCTTCAAATAGGGGAGGAAGTATCATATCCGATTTTTCGCAGTTTTAAGATAGATTTTATTGAAACTTGGTATGTTGATAGTAGGAAATCTAGGATAGGTTTAAGGCTACTTTTTTCCCGTTTCCCCCCCAAATCCCTCAAATGGGGGGTTGGAAGTTTGTATGGAACATTCCGAAATGTTTGTAGTACGACGCTGAAATTTGATATGCGGACTGTTTGTAAGAAATGAAGAAATTGGCATATATATATATTTTTTCAAAAATCTACCCCCAAACCCTTGAAATAGGGGAGGAAGTATCATATCCGATTTTCGCAGTTTTAAGATAGATTGTTTTGAAACTTGGTATGTTGATAGTAGGAAACTAGGATAGGTTTAAGGCTACTTTTTTCCCGTTTCATCCCCCAATCCCCTCAAATGGGGGGTTTGGAAGTTTGTATGGAACATTCCGAAATGTTTGTAGTACGACGCGCCTGAAATTTGATCTGCGGACTGTTTGTAAGAAATGAAGAATATGGCATATATATATTTTTTTTCAAAATCTACACCCCAAACGTATGCGGAATAGATGTCACAAAGAAAATATGGCATATTTTTTTTCAAAAATCAACCCCAAACCCTTCAAATAGGGGAGAAGTATCAATATCCGATTTTCCGCAGTTTTTTAAGTGTGATTTTATTGAAAGTTGGTATGTTGATAGGACGGTAACCTTGATAATATATATATATATTGTTTTATATATGTGTGTGTATTTGTGTGTGTGTTATTTTTTTAAAGTTAGGAGACGGGGAATCCTATATGACTAAATAGATATATATATATGTTGTAATTAGTGATGTATATATGTTATACATGTTTTTTAAATAGACCCAAACAACTTAAGTAGGGTGGGGGGAAGCCTATGTATAGTTATATATATCCCCAAAATGACCCGTAACCTTTTCAATTGGGGGAGGGGGGGGGAGGGGAGATCCGTTTTTGGAAAAAGACTCTAAAACTTTAAACTGGGGCGGGGGATTTCTATGTATAGTGATATATATGAATACATAATTTTCTTTAGAACTTTAAACAGTTTTACAAGGTAGAACACTAAAAATAAGTATGATGGCTATTTGTCATGAACATAAATCTTGCATATTGAAGTTTTTACAACCGGCCCTTAGAGCTTTAAATAAGAAAGAAAAGCAGTGTTGCAGTGTTGAAATTATTCTGTCTATTTCCGAAAAAAAAACACATATAATATGTTTTTTTTCGGAAATAGACCGCAAAACCGCTTTTTAAAGGTGTGGGGGGAAGCCTATGTATAGTTAATATATATATGATATAATATATATATAATTATATATATATATATAATATATATATCACAAAATTGACCCCAAAACCTTTAAATTGGGAGACGGGGGGAGAAGGGATCCGTTATTGAAATAGACTCCAAAACTTTTTAACGGTGGGGGATTCCTCTGTATAGTGATATATATGTATACATAATTTTCTTTATAGTTTAAGTTTACAAGGTGAAAAGCTCAAAACAAGTATGATGGCTATTTGTCATGAACAATAAATATTGCATAATGAAGTTTTTGCAAACCGGCCCTTAAAGCCTTAAATAAGAAAAAGAAGAGCAGTGAGTTACATCCGCGTAACCTCTCCAAGAGTAAAAGGCTTAGGTTACTTTAGTCATAAGCTATTAAGATAAGGCACTTTAATGTAAGTCTAAGTTTATTCAAATAAATCACTTCTGTACTGAAAGCCAGAGCGAACGGTCGACCGTTCGCGAATTTCATTTGTTTTTAAAAACTCCTTTTCCCGGCCACGTAACCTATCTGGCGCAGTCGGTAGGATCGCGTTGTTAGAAACGGAAATTATTACCAACAATAGAATCTTGTTTGGTATCCGCGACGCGATCGTGAATAACTTAACGTTCCGGAAAACTGGTGTTCAAGAGCAAGAAAGCTGGTTGGTGCAGAAGTCGCCTTACGCCTATCATCGGCATGATCGTGGGGTAAGCATAAAACTCTGTTTGCTCTCGATTTCCTTATATTCCTGTATTGAATTCCTATTAACAGGTACTTTAATAAAACTTTCATTGATTCATTGACTAGGCAGTCAATAAATTATTATATATACATTTTTATTGTTTTAAGTGTTCTTAAAGACTAAAATGGTCAACGAAGACACAAAAAATACAAGCATGGAAAAGAATGTTCTATGTTATAAAGAACTGTCCCTTTTATTACCAACCTATGATGGTAATCAAAGGACATTAACTTTTTTTATTAGGAGTGTGGAAAGTGTCCTAGATCTCGTGGAAAATAGGGATCAACCTAGCATCGCATGTCTAATAGGAACAAATTAAGAGGAAAGGCAGTAGAGGCTCTTTCCGATTGCACGGATTTTAATTCTTGGGAAAATATTAAAGCCTTATTAAAACGCCGTTTTGGTGAATTTAGGGATGAAGTTCATGTAGTTCAAGAATTAATGCAAACCAGGAAAGACAAATTAGACGTAGAAACCTTTGCTGATAAGATTAGGGAACTCACTTATACATTAATTAACTTAGATATAAATAAAAAAGATTACTATGAGAAAATGGCAATTAATGTCTTTCTAGACCAATTATCACCTATTTTGGCACTCAGTGTTAGAGTCCAGGGTGCAGATTCCTTAGAACAAACAATAGTTTTGGCCAAACAAGAAGACCTCAAATTAAAAAACAGGCGGTCTTCAGAAATGAAACTTCAGGGTAACGCATTTTCTCCTAGTAATTCATTTAGGCCTAGGTCATACAACCCGCAGCAGCAGCCAAGGCCTACTACCAGTTTCAACTCGCAGCAAAAACAGGTAACCTTTAGGCACAATAATAATCATGCAACTCCAGGTCCGTCCGCCAGGCCAACGGGCCCTACCTCGAATAAAATAAATCAGATGAGTTTCCAGTCGGAGCTGGAAAACGAGTCATTTAAAGAGGAAGATACGTTTGAGGAAATAGAAGAAGATGAAAATTTTTACGGTGTCACCGAGACAGATACAGAAACGTAGTATGTATTAATTCGATAGGAAAAGATCTCCCTTATGTTTTCATTAAAGAGTTAGGTGGTCGATTTTTAATAGACACGGGAGCTTCGCAGTCCCTTATCTCGCCGGACGCTGTAACATATACAAAGCCGTGTATTAAGCGTGAGACCCATTACATTAAAACAGCTCACGATATCACACAACATGACTGCGTAGCCTACATCAAATTACCGCCGTTATTCAAGTGTGACTACGTACATAAGTTCTTGGTATTCGACTTTGATAAGGATTTTGTAGGACTATTAGGTGTAGATTTATTAGCTCCTCTTGGTTGTAAGATAGATATTAAGAATATGCTTTTAAGAACTGACACAACAACATTACCATTAAAAGGTGACATGAAATCTTATACGATAATTCAACCACGGTGTGAACAAGTTGTAAACATGTTATCTAAATACTGCGAAGGCGATTACGAGTTAGCCGAGCAAGCGAATAACAACGGTTTAGTGTTTCCATCAGCATTCGTGAGAGTTAAGAACGGAACTTTCATTACTAGCGTTATCAACCGCACGGATAATAAAGTAAAATTATTTAATAACTGTAACTTAAAGTTGTTACCATTAGAAAATTCGTCTCTAAAAAAAATAAATACTTTAACTTCACATCTCAATAAGAAAGAAGACAACATTTTGAAAAATAATCTTAACAGACTTAGGACTGACCATATGAATGACGAAGAACGACGGGAAATAAAAAAAATATGTTACAATTACCGTGACATATTTTACTCAGAGGAAATTCCTTTAACTTTTACCCATCAGGTAAAACACAAATTAAGACTTACAGATGACACACCTATATTCGTACGCAATTATAGGCAACCTCCAAAACAAAAACAAGAAATAGATAGACAAATAAATAACTTATTGATGCAAAACATTATCAGGGAAAGTAACTCACCTTGGTCGTGCCCAGTTCATATAGTCCCAAAGAAAATTGACGCTACAGGCGAGCAAAAATGGAGACTTGTGATTGATTATAGACGACTAAACGAAAAAACAATTGAAGACAAATATCCTTTACCAAACATCAATGACATATTAGACAGACTAGGACGTGCTCAATACTTTACCACTTTAGATTTAGCTTCAGGTTATCATCAGGTTGAAATGAGTCCAGACGACATTGAGAAAACAGCATTCAGTACGGAGAGAGGACATTACGAATTTTTACGCATGCCTTTTGGTTTAAAGAATGCTCCAAGTACATTCCAACGGTTGATGGATTCAGTGCTTCGTGGACTAGATAACGTTCTTACCTATTTAGATGATGTGATTATATACTCTACATCATTACAGGAACACGTAGATAAATGTAGACAAGTTTTTGATAGATTTAGACAGCATAACCTTAAGATACAATTGAACAAGTCAGAATTCCTTCAAAAACAAGTTAAATTTTTAGGACACACATTGACAGACAAAGGTCTCAAACCTAACGCAGACAAAATTGAAGCGTTAAAAGATTTCCTTTACCAAAAACACAAAAAGACATTAAGTCATTTTTAGGTCTTATCGGTTATTATAGGAAATTCATAAAAGATTTCGCAAAGTTAACTAAACCACTTACCTTATGCTTAAAGAAAAACGCGAAGGTTATTGCAACACCAGAATTTATTGAGGCATTCGAAAAATGTAAAGAAATTTTAACGAATTCACCCGTATTACAATATCCAGATTTTGAGAAACCTTTCATACTTACTACAGACGCTTCCGACGTTGCCTTAGGCGCGGTTTTATCACAAGGCAAAGTAGGAGAAGATAAGCCTATAGCTTATGCGTCTCGAACTTTGTCGGAAACCGAACAAAAATATTCAACAATAGAAAAAGAATTATTAGGAATAGTTTGGGCAATAAAATATTTCCGTCCATATTTATACGGCAAACAGTTCACAATATATACAGATCATCGTCCACTAACATGGATTATGTCTCTTAAAGATCCTAGTTCTAAATTAACAAGATGGCGATTAAAATTAGCTGAGTATGATTTTAATGTGCAGTACAAAAAAGGAAAAATAAATACCAATGCGGATGCGTTATCTCGTGTTAAAATAGTTTACAATAACGAAGTTGAAACAGTACCAATGACAGACGATCAATTAATAGACATGTTATTAGATCAGGAAACTCAAAGAATTGAACAGCAACCAGGTACATCACAGGATATATCTGATCTAGAAGGAATAGATTTAGAAACATTAATAGGTGCATCAACTATTTGTGTAGATAACCCAACAATAATACAGATTCGACCCCATTAGATACAGATACCACATATAGAATACCTGAAATACCTGACGCAATAGATAGGCAATTAAAGCAGTTTCATATTAGAAGATCACCAGGTTCAGAGTATAGAGTAGACGATAGAACTAAAGGTAAAATTGTTATTAAAGATGTATTTATTCCAATTAATGACACCGAAGCCCAAATTATACAATTTCTGAAAGAACATACTATACCTGATCGCATTTTTCATTGTTATTTTTATCACGAAGAATTAGTACCTTTATTTTCAAAAGTTGTTAAGACCATATTTAATAATAGAGGACCTAAGTTAGTGCGTTGTTTATCAAGAGTTACATTAGTAGAGAATCCAAATGAACAAATCGAATTAATCAAGAAATACCACGAAGGAAAAACTATTCACCGCGGTATTCAGGAAACATACAAACGATTACATAAAAATTATCATTGGCCTAATATGCTGCTATCAGTCCAAAAATACATTAACCAATGCGATAAATGCTTAAAATCTAAATATGAGCGTAACCCGTTAAAATTACCTCTATCACTTACCGATACTCCATATAAACCAATGGAACACATGTTCATGGATTTATATAGTAGCGGAGGAGTAACATTTTTAACAGTAATTGATAACTTTTCCAAATATGCTCAAGCAATACCACTTACGGCAGCCACAAGCATACACATAGCCGAAGCACTATTAAACCTTTTCTCGGTTATTGGAATTCCAAATAAAATTACTACTGACTCAGACCCAAAGTTTGACAATGACGTAATAGCTGAAATATGTGCAATGCATAACATTCACATTCACTTCACTACTCCTTACAACCCTAACTCCAACTCACCTGTTGAGAGACTCCATTCAACACTAGCTGAAATGATTAGAATACAAAGGATAACAGACAAAGACGAACCGACAAAATTAATGAAATACGCAATAATAGCATACAATAATAGCATCCATTCAGCTACTGGTTTTACACCATTCGAATTGCTATTAGGTCACACAAGTAGCCGTAACCCATTAGAATTACATTACCCTCAAGAGTTTTATCAAGAATATGTTAACAAGCATAAGCAAATAATGGAAAACGTTCAAAAATTAGTTCACAGTAAACTATCTACTGACAAACAAGTTACCATAGATAGAAACAACCGCAATACGGAAACAGCAACTTTTAAAGTAGGGATAAAGTTTACAAACAAGTAGCTAAGAGTACCCGTAGTAATAAATTAGAACCCAAGTATATAGGACCCTATACCATAGTGCGAATACACCCCGAGCAGATTGCTGAAATAGTTGGAAAACATGTAAACTCCAAATCAATTAGAGTACATTTTAGAATGTTGAGACGCCCTCCTGGAACTGTTTCAGGAACGCCTTCACCCTCGGAGCAGTCCTCTGGTTCACCGGAGTCACCGCCGTGATTGAGCCAATAGACAACCATAATGGAGTGATGGTACTTAAGGAAGCTACCGCTCTTCATCAAGTGGATACATTTCACCTAGTTGTAGTTTATAATATAAGTCAGTTAAGAGATATATACGTAGACATTAGTCGTGATTATATAACGTTTAATTTAGCACAGAAAAATACGTCTTATTATAGGAATAGCTTAGTTATCAGGAAACAGATAGAGTATTTAGTAGATAAAGTAGAAAGTAAACTTGTTTATTTAGGATCTAAGATGATTAGCTTAGGAAGAACCTTTTTACCTAGGATTAAAAGAGGATTAGTAAACGGATTAGGATCAATTGTTAAAGCTATTACTGGAAACATGGATCAGGAAGATGCAGCAAGAATAGAAAACGAAATTCAGCACATTAAAAAGTTAACATTAAGTAAACAAAGCGAAACTATAGGTTTAATGGCAGATTTTATTAACGATTATAAACATAGTTTAGAAAGTATTAGCAATAATCAGCAAAAATTAAGTAAAGCTATGAAGGAACTAGTTAGTCAAAGCGGAACTTTAGAAAATCTTATATTTATTAACGGTATATATAGCCAAATAGAGATATCACTACAACAAGTATATGATAGATTACTTACTTTAGAAAACGCTATAACCTTTTCTCACTTAGGACGATTGCATCCGAGCGTGGTTGATTCTAGTTATCTTATCATGGAACTTTCTCGAATAGAAATGGTGATAAGTAAAAATAACTTACAATTACCATACGTACCGATTTTAAACAACATACATTTATTAGAAAAAGCAATAACAGTAAAAGCTTACAGTACAAATGAATCAATGAACTTTGTATTAGAGATCCCTCTGGTTACTAACCATCCCTATAGTTTACTACATTTATATTCCATTCCAAACCAAAACAATGCTGTCCTCATTCCCAAAAATCCATACCTTGTATTGGGAAGCAACGAGTTCGCGTACCCCCACGAGCCGTGCACAACTATCAGCGAAGATACCGTAATATGTCGACACATAGAATGGCATCACCTGCAAGGTTCACAAGACTGCATCGCACAATTACTTCAACATGAAAAACCAAACAATTGCACCTATGCGACAGCTCATTATGACAATAACATCATCAACCAGATTAAGGAAAACAGCTGGATTGTCATCCTCATACAAGAAGAAGTAATCAAGACCACCTGCGGAAATGATGTACAATACCAACGTTGTCATGGCATAATATTGATCACTATCAATAACCAATGCACAGTAGAAATAACTGGCAGAAAACTACAAACACATTTGAAATTTATCAACATTGAAGAAAGCATCCCGTTGCCACAAATAGATGCAGCAATTACTCAGCGCGTAGCAGTGAATCTTCACATTGAGGATATCCCACTAGATAATCTCAACGAAATATTAAAGAAGACCCAAATAGCACAAGAAACTGATGATTATAACACCATCGCAGTAACTCCCAGTTGGATGACCATTTGCTTGTATATCCTGATAACCTCAGTTGCAATGGGGTTTGCCATACATCGGTACTTTCGTCGACGTCGTGGACATTCAGCAACGACAGAAGATCACCAGCTGCAGTTGCCAGAGACCCTGCTGCAGCAGCCTTCCTCTTCATCGTGCTTCAAACTTAAGGGGGGAGGAGTTACATCCGCGTAACCTCTCCAAGAGTAAAAGGCTTAGGTTACTTTAGTCATAAGCTATTAAGATAAGGCACTTTAATGTAAGTCTAAGTTTATTCAAATAAATCACTTCTGTACTGAAAGCCAGAGCGAACGGTCGACCGTTCGCGAATTTCATTTGTTTTTAAAAACTCCTTTTCCGCCACGTAAACCTATCTAGTGTTGAAATTATTCTGTTTTTGTTACCAAGTGGATGGCTCCACTTTCCTGGTAACGAAAACAGAATAATTTTGTCATCCGAATTTAAGCGGGCGAAGCCGCGGCGGAAATATATAAAATACTAGCTATTGCGGCGAAGCCGCGCAATAGCTAGTATTTTATATATTTATTTTATGAAAATATAAAATTTAAATAAATTCAAATGCATAAATTAAATATTGATCATTCTAACCACCCACATATTCGCCACTCTAAAGGCATGGAGAACAGCAAAAGTGTGTAAAAATTCTGCCGTATTTCTGTGACAAACAACAAATAATTCTAAAATGAAACGTCGCGTTGGGACTGAACTTGATATGAAAATATCGTAGATAAGAAACAAATAATTAGGAGCGGTCCCCAACGCGACGTTTTTTTTTTAAGAATTATTAGTAGAGTCTTAGGTACTTTAACATTAAGTTTCTTTTATTATTTTTTACTTTTAAAGGGAAATTACCTAAGTTCTTGTGTCGGGGGTTTTTTAATTTTTAATTTAATTTTTAGTAATGTAGGTGAAGTACTTTTTTAACGATTTAGCCCGAAAAGAGCAATCTAGGTATTTTTCACTGTCTTGAAAATGAGTGCAAATATGAATTTTCGACATGCTAACAAGTGCTTTTTTGCTATTTCATCGGTCAAGATGACCTTTTTTTTTAGGCGAGCGTAAAAAAATGGCTTCACGACATGAATTATTGGCATTTTTAGGACAGAAAAAATCATTTGACACTCAATCTAGCCCTTTCTAGCTCTTTTGACGTCTCAAAAAGCTCTTTTTCAAAACACTCAGGTGGCAACACTGGCAACCACCAACATGTCAAATAAATAAAAAGAACATGGCTTGCGCGGTTAATATGGTGCAAATCGTAGTGATCAAAATGAAGACACTGGAATTTCTTTCGTAGGTAAACGATCACATATTTCTAGTTAAAAACATTTAAATAATATAATTAAAATCAGAAATGTTTGTCAAAATGACATAGACAGCAACGCAGCTGTCATTTTGGGGACATTTAATGTTTAAAATAATCTGCTGTCCGTATTTTTGTAAACCTCCATCATAAAAAGCTATGGAAAACAAGTTATTCTTGAATGTCAGTTCCATATATCGGGAAGCAAAAAACGTATAAAAAATTATAAGTTTCTTGTCAAAACCCACCGAGTCAAAACCTTATAGTTGTCCACAAAGTACTTACAAAGTTTGAATAGTGTAGTGCTTATAGTAGTGCGTAAATAAGAGGGTTCCGTTTTTAGCCATTTGGCTGCGTAACTCAAAAAATGAATCTTACCTGTTGTTGATAAACTAATATTATTTATATCACACATTTGCCAATTTGTTTTCTCTTCAAACTTTTCTTTGACAATATTTTCTGATTTCACAGCACAGTTGTTATTTTGCGTATTTTGACATACGTTTCTCCAATCCAATTCTTTGCTTATATTAAATGTTTTTGAATTTTTATCTGAAACAGGATTTTTTTGTGTGATAACTACGATATTCTGTATATATAAAGGTAGATACGCCATCCATGCCTCAAAAACGAACCGCCGAATAGAGTACAGCTTGTACTCTTTTGTTTGGGTGAATGTGTTCGAAATTCAAAATATATGTATGTGTGCTGTCACTGCATTCGGAACACTTTTTTCAATTGTTTTGTGAGCATATTATCACGAACCCATACTTTTTTACATCATTGTGTGATAATAGAAAATAAGAATACAAGATGAATTGACAGATTTGAATTGATGATGAAAAAACAGCCCCCCCCCCTCTCTACTACTCTCTTTATTCCGAACATTAAATGCATCAATTCCAAAATCACGATAAAGAAGTGCTTTCCATACTAAGGCGCCGGTCAACTTTAGGTAAATATGCATCCGATTATCCGATCTATGATTAACATGTGTTTGTACTAAATGTAAGTAGAAGAGTGTTGTTTTACCGGTTGGAGCTTAGGTAGAAGTAAAACACATTCAGCAGGGAACGGGGAACAGCTCTGTCTTATTTTACTCGTACAAACACACATCAACCTCATTAAATGTCCCCACTGAGGCGCACGAGTCTACCCGTATAGGGTGTTTAGACCTTAGTCGTTCACGCGGGCCCAGAGCGAGTTGGACGACTTCACGCACAACCTTTGAATTTCTTCAGGCGTGCGCAGGTTTCCTCACGATGTTTTCCTTCACAGTAACAGCGTTGGATAGCGTACATATAATTTCGAAAATTTGAAAACCATTGGTACGTGGCGGGATTTGAACCTCAGGAGGGCAACAGTCCACACCATTGAGCCACCAACGCTCTCCAACTATACACTACATCCATACACAGTCAATCGTATGCGTGTTATATATATTAAATTATCTGCGGTATTATTTAATACTCGCGAAGTTGCCCGAGGTTAGACGAATACTAGTGTAGAGAGACACTTCGTCTGACTTTGCTTCGCTTCGGGCGACTTCCATTTGTCGGTTTTGGACCGAGTCAAAGGGCTAGAAATAGCACAAGTGTGTTCACGAAGTACCACCTGACCAATGAGGCCAAGTCCACAAACATTAATCATAATAATAAAGTAATCGCAGTAAGGAACTTAGACTTGGCACGTCTTTGTCTTATTTCATTACTTTTTAGAGATAATCAAGAGCAGCTCCATCGAGACTTGGCTAGATTTTTTACAGAATGTTTTTGGTGGATTACTTCTTTTTGTAGAAACTTGAAAGGAATATTGGACGACCATTGGTGTAAATGGTTGAGACGTCGGCTACTACAACAAGGTTGCGGTTAGATCCCCAGGGCAGTACGTAAAATATTTGTGTGCATAACATGCCTGTTTGATTGGTCATGCACGCACGACTTGGCGGGGGCACTACCGTGCCCCCGAATTTTGACATTGGAGATAACGGCCCACCATGTTTGATATATATTGTTTAAGGCGGTATGTCGATCTCTATAGTTTGGCTAGCTGTTTTGTTATCTAAGCAGGGTCACCAGGTGCTCCAGATCGCGATTATCCAGTTTTATAGTTTTCCCTTATGTAGCCATTTAAACCCTAACTTTGTACCCGAATTTCAGCTCTCTGAGTTAATGGGAAGGACTAGTTCTATTTTGATGATCATGAGTGAGTGAGTGTCCATCTGTCGAAAATGCGAAAACTTGCTTTCGCTTAACGTCGGAACTAAATAACCTACAGACTTGAATTTTGGATTTAAAGTAAGTTATTATATCTACTAGATGACCAAATTTCAGCGCTCTGGTATATCAAAGGTTCTCAATTGGGGGCCTGAAAAATGCGGCAAATGGATCCTGTAAAGGATGTACGGCAGTGTTTTGCTTCGCGCTCGACTTGGCGGGGGCACTGCCGTGCCCCATATAGCACGCATTATATTGGCAAACAAATCTAGGTGGTAGACTCGGCACTGAGTCGTGTAGGTAAGTACCACCGCAGTGCGAGATATCGTCCCGTAAAATAGAAGTGTTCTGCAGTTCTGTGTTTCGGGACGAGGGCACTGTAGCTAGTCACATTACCGGGTATGAAAGACCTAAAATTTATTGTCTCGGCTGCCGGGCGAGTTACCACCTTAGATTTAGAATTAGCGCGGTTACCACCGCAGTGCCATATATCAAAGAAAGTGCAGTGTTTTGCATTTGTGTTTCGGGATGAGGGCAAACATTTATGATGTAACTAGTAAAAATACTAGGTATAAGAAACCTAATATTTGTCGTCACGTACGAGTGACGGGCACAGGGCAGTGTTGACGGTAAATAATGACAATCTAATTATGAATTCCTTCAACACTGAAGTCGTCTAGGTAAGTACCACCGCAGTGCGAGATATCGTCCCGTAAAATAGAAGTGTTCTGCAGTTCTGTGTTTCGGGACGAGGGCACTGTAGCTAGAGTATATATTATTTAATCTGTAATAGCTAGTCACATTACCGGGTATAAAAGACCTAAAATTTATTGTCTCGGCTGCCGGGCGCAGTGCGGCATTGATGGAGAATAATAACTGTCTATCAGTTGTTGGACTCCTTATAATGCGCCTCTGTCATAGTCAGCGTTTCACTTACCATCCAGGTGAGCGTCCTGACCGTCCTGTACACTTATAAATTAAAAAGGCGTGTCACTTACTGAGCGAACTCACCTTCCCGTTCAATTAATGTCATAAAAAGCTTACCATCAGGTAAATAATCTCAAGTAAATAAAAATATAAAATAAAATATGAAGAAAATAATATCCATAAAAACCTTCGACGCATTTCCTTGAGTAAGCCAGCACCAACTTCTCGTCGCAACACTGGTGTAATGAGTTCAACTGAACATAAAAATATGTTATTGTGTCATCTAATTTGAGTAATGTTTTAATTTCTGTATTACAGGTTTGTATCATCTTCTATGGTCGAATACCGGAATTCTTTGTGAGGGACCGTCGAATCTGTAATAAACACACATCATCATCATCAGCTCATTAAACGTCCCCACCGAGGGGCACGGGCCTACCCGTAAAGGGTGTATAGGTCTTTGTACATGTGGCTAAATTCACGCAAAACCTTTGAATCTCTTTGTTAGCGTACCCAGGTTACCTCACGATGTTTTCCTTGAATATAATATTACTGTAATGATTTTTATTTATAGGGATCTTTGGCGTATGAAACGTGACGGGATCTCATTTGATATCGACCTCATTGAGTACCGCAACGAGTGGAAGAAGATCGCCTCTGAAGGCTGTAAAACCCATGACGATGACTGGTTCTTTAACTTACCCAAAAATGGGCTGAGAGCATAATTGCGATGAGCAATCGGTCCAACGGATCTTCAAATTGCGTCCCATACGTGCGGACGTCGGTGTCATTTATTCAGCATATTTAGTCGCGAGCGGCATTGCTCTCCTAAAATAAGTAGGTGCTGTTCTCTCTTCAACCTATCGCAATCCGCTACTGGAGAAAGGTCTCCCCATTTTGCACCAGATAGCCCGATCCTCCTCTTTCCTCATCCAGCCTTCACTAGGGATCTTTCGCAAGTCGCCGGTCCATAGGCCGGAGGGCGTCCTACGCTACGCTTGCCAAGACGCGGTCTCCACTACAGAATTCGTCTGCTCCAACCATCG